>JAJLUL010000180.1:9257-40217 GCA_030564325.1 Blastobotrys capitulatus | reverse complement strand
TAAAACAGCTTGAAGACTCAACATTCCCTTAACTCCGTGAGATTCTAAAACAGCTTAAAGAAAAACCGTTATAAGATCCAGTCTCTTGTTTCACGGAGTTAAAGGGCATCGGATCGGAGAAAAAATTGGGAAATTTTTTTGCAAATTTTTGCAGGATATCCTCGCGTTGGTTAAAGTTGTCGGTTAACACCTCCAACCAAAAGAAAAACAACACTACTGTAATAGTGGTAGATCATGCTCTTATTTGATTGGCGATGCGGCTCATCATATTTAGATAGTCTAGATTAGGGTTTACTATTATGTTTGGAGTAAGCAGAGAAAAAAACTACAGTATGAAGTGAAACTACTGTATATTAGAGTGTCTATCAGTTTTGTATTTAAGGAATAAAATATATATATATATATATTTTTTCACTTTATCAATTATTATGTTATTAACTGTTCAATATCTTTTAAAGTTCTAGCTACTATTTGATCCGGAGTATATATGTATAATCTAAATACATTAATTGATTATGCTGGCTTTTAAGTATTAAAAGCTTTATTGGTTTGTATTACAACATGAAAAGTATTAAATGTTACAAATTAAGCTAAATTTAAGTAGATAGACTACTAAGCCTTTGGATGCAATACTTTAATATATAAAAATTAATTTATTTTTAGTTAAATGTTACAAAAGAAAAAATTATATAGAAAATTTTATATTCAAATTTAGTTTTAATACTCGCGCACTCACCACAATAATTAACTCCCAATAGA
Organism: Blastobotrys capitulatus; assembly: GCA_030564325.1. Classification (NCBI taxonomy): domain Eukaryota; kingdom Fungi; phylum Ascomycota; class Dipodascomycetes; order Dipodascales; family Trichomonascaceae; genus Blastobotrys; species Blastobotrys capitulatus. Next base: position 39,458 of record JAJLUL010000180.1, on the reverse strand, counting down.
ATTTCCAACATTAAAAAGTATTAGTATTATATCGTTATGATAAAACAATATTTAGGAATAATATAATGGTATTGTATCATTATGATAGATCAATATTTATGAATAATATAATGGTATATATTATATCATTATGATTGAGTACTTTATGAATTATATAATTATTTATTGTTTTTTGTTATATTATGGTGGTATACATTGTTTAAAAATGGGATAAATATAAATAAATAAACTGATTGTGGTTAATAATTATTTCATAAATTATATATTATAATTATTTCTAATCGGTTTTATTATTCTAATTAATATGGTATTTATTTGATTAATGGGTTTGAACTAATAGGTATTTTAATATAAGTACATCAACAATTCCAGGGTTTTATAGGGTTTTTGTAGATTAATCTAATTTTTTCTTTTTTTTTTTTTAAGTGAAATTTTTAATAAGCTATTTTTATTATTAAAATTTCATTTTACTGTTATTCTATAATATCTCTTTGAATTAGTCATTATTTATAATTTATTTATCCTTGTTCATTTTCATTTTCTTCCTTTAAATTATAATTATCTTGATGTACTCTTCTTCTTTTAGCATCTACTTGTTCTTCTTCTACTTGTTCTTCATTTATTCTTTTCTTATGGTTGCTATTCCGTTGATTGATTTGTTGATTGATTTGTTGATTAATTTGTTGATTAATTTGTTGATTAATTTGTTGATTAATTTGTTGATTAATTTGTTGATTGGTTTGTTTATTGGTTTGTTTATTGGTTTGTTGATTAGTTTGTTTATTGGTTTGTGTGCTATTTTGTGCTTTAATACTGTCGCGAATAATCTCAACTCTGGCTTCTGGACTAATTAATTTGAAGTTTAAACTAGCCATATTTTGATACTGCTTGTGTTTTGAATCAGTTTTCTTACCATCTTTATTGTTTAATTTTTCTTCATTACTTTCCATTTTTTCTTCTAATTTCTCAAATTCTGTAATTGATCTTTCATCCCAAGTTTTGTTGATATTAATAAAATAAAGTAGTAATTCATTCGTATCAAGAAAAGAGTTGCATCTAACTGTTAACTTTTCTCCAGACAACTCACAAAAAAAAATACAATCCATAAGCATCAAAACACCATGTTCTGTTTCTTTTCTTCTCATATATGAAAACAATTGTTGGAAAGCTTTTTTGACTTTGTCTGAAACTTTATAATAATTGCTTTCGTTTCTGCACCCGAACTTGAATTTTTTCATTTCAAAAATGTAATGTTCGTTATGGATTGAAATAATTAAATCCATTCTCTTACCTGATATTGAGCCATCCTCATTTTTCATTGATTCCTCTCCACCTTCTTTTCTTTTTTCTATAGAAATTTCAGTATTACTGTAACCACATTTATCTGGTATTGGTGAAGCTTCTCGCTCTATACTAACATCTTTAGATTGCGAAATTCCAGCCATAGAAATTACTAATGACACATACTGATACATTGAGTATTCTTTTAATTTATCATGCCTGAAATAACCATCTCGCTGTTCTTGAGCTGCTGCACATTTTACTTTGAACTTAAGACAGTTTAAAGTTTGTAATTCATCCAACTTGTTTACAGTAAAATCTGAACCATTATCTAGATTCTGGTAAATGAAATTCTTTAAGACTTCTTCATAACCTTTATCACCTAATTGCTCAATTGTTGGACTTGTTTTGACAAGCTTATTCTCATCAATAATAATATTATTAAGTACAAAAAATGGTTCAACAGCTTCAATAATAGCATTTTCTTGATCTCCACTTAACTCATAATAATAAGGATCTTTTGCGTTGCTATCTGTCTTTTTTTTTTTTTGATCTGGACTTGAAGTTTTGCAATTGGAATCTGTGTTGTTGTTGTCACATTTTGTTTCTTTTTGAGCTGAACCTAAATCTTTACAACTGGAATCTTTTTTGTTGTACCTGCTCATTTTTTTGTGTAGTTGAATAGACTATTGTATAAAAATAAAAAGCAATGATAATAGTATAAGTCAAATAAAATAAAATGGATATCAAACTGTTGATTGTTTGTATATAATTAAAATTATAATTTGTGTTTAGAAAGTTGAAGGTATTAAAAAAATTAGAAAAAAAGGTTGAAAATGAATAAAATGAAGGTTAAAAGAAGTTTTTTTCTACTTTTTTTTTTTATTTATTAAGCTGAGTAGCAAATAGATGGATGGTTTTGTTAATTGTTTATAATTGACTAAACGAATGATATTGAAAAGGAAGAAAAAAAATTTAAGGAAATTTGTGATATATTTATAGTCAAAAATTGGGGAAAAAAATAGGATAATAAAAATAATTGAGAACATTTGAAATTTAATTGATACAATCTGGGGCTTTTTTAGTTTTCAAGCGATTAAAAATAGTTATTTATTTATTCTTCAGCCTCATTTCAAAATATCTGTCAGCGTCTAGTTGTGAAACTAGCGTGAACATAGTTTTATTAGCGCGAAGCTACCAGCTTAACTAATCTCCAAAGACTAGTATACAAATTTAAATAATTAATTAATATATTACCTTTACCTTTATATAAAAGATCTTGCTAATCACAGGTTTGCACAGGATAATCAACTTACTAATTGTTGTTCATGGTGTACTTTTAACTTTGTGATGAATAATTGTCTGCTAGATCGTTAGCTAACTATGTGTCAATACTTTTTTATACATTAATCGAAAGATATAGAATCAGGAAAAATATGAGGACTTTTAGTGTACTTTCATAGACCTTTTTATTAAAGTTTTTAAAATGAAAGAATTATCATGATACAATTAATATGATACAATTGACAGAATATATATATATTATCTATAGTAATTTCAAAGTTGTAACAATAACTTTGATTATTCAAGCTATATCTAGTTTGATGAAACTCATTTAGATTATAATTTGAACTTAGAATAGCTTTGAGGATCAGAATTTAGAATTAACTGAATTTAAATAATAGTTAATTGTAGATAGTTGAAGTTAATTTTAAATAATAGTAAATGATTGTAAATAGTTTTATGTCTTCGTTTCATATTGAGATTATACAATCAAGTTATGAGCCGTATTTACAAAATAAGGTTATGAGACACCGAGTGTCGATCGATATTACCTAATGATATTGGTATCGATGGGGTGCTCTCAATCAGTGAAAAGCAGGATTTCGGCAATTTTCGATGTCGGCACTTTAGCGTGGTTTTTTATTTTCTTCCCAATTTCAAAAAACAAAGGTTACCCGGCTGTTTTGAGTAGTATTTTATCGATGTCTTGACTGATCTTCAGATTTTTAGCTGTAAAAGTTTGTGAGTGATGAACAAAAGAATTGATTTTTTTGAATTTTTTTTTCGAGATTTTTTGCAAAAAAAAAAGAATCAAAAATTAAAAAACCACGCTAAAGTGTCGACGTCGAAAATTGCCGAAATCCTGCTTTTCTCTGATATTTCGTTAATTTTTTATTGATTTTCAGATACATTTCACCTTATACCAGGTAAAAGTTCCTGTTTAAATTGTTTTTACTCGTTTGTGATCAGATCTTCGCGATATCGCGTTAGCACTGCAGATCTTAAAGCATGATGCAGATCTTGAAGCACTTAGAACATGCAGATCTCATATCTTAAAACTAATACTAAAAACTACATGTATAGGTACACGGTAGTAATATTAGATAAAAGGTTTTAGGAACCACAAATGAATTATTCGAAGTATAATACAGAAAGTCTATATGTCTTAATTTAGTTAAATTTAAATTATTTAAAATTAATTTAACTGTTCTTATTTTTTTTTATAACTCTTATTAAATAAACATTATGGATTTAACTTGTGAAGCAAGATATACATGGTACGCTCTGTGATAATGTAATCCACATATTTGTTTTGTTTATTTTATTCATACTGGGCTAGTTTTGCGGTATTTGTGTAACTAAAAAGCTAGAACGCGGACTGTGCAGTACATGTATTATATTAAAGCTTTTCTGAATTCAAGAAACATACATGTGTACTCTCAGTTCATCAAAGTATGCAGACAAATTTTAATATAATTATCATCAAATTTTATAGGTGTTGTTAATAGTAGTCATATTGACTCTATTTTATAAATATACTAATCTATTTTACTCAAAAGAAAAAAAGAAAAAGAAAAAAGAAAAGCTGGCTTTAACTTTTTTTGCCTCGTAATATATTATACTATATAGCACAAGTGAACGTCGCATTGTTCATCCATAATTATACAATATATACAGTATATGTATGCGGAAGAAGAAAGAAAAAAAGACGTATTTTGTGTGTACTGTAGTATACAGCTACACTTAATGACTGTATGCGGTTTAATATACATGTATATATAGTAAGAGTTTATTTCTTAGTGTAGTGTAAAATATATGTGCACTTTATGCACTTCAGGCCACCAAAACCCTCAAATTTTAATTTCAAAGGCATCCTCAAATTTATATGAAAATCTTTAACACCCTCTAGTTACCGGCAAGCCTCCTGAGCGCGCGTCACCACCGCCGTCGGTAGCAAAACAATAACTAAGCGTTGGAAAAAACCTTAAAGTCACTCCCTGAATTTTTTTTGATTATAATTTATTTTATCTTTTAGACCCGGGCCGGCGCCCCTTATCGATTCTTTGCATGCATGTACACTTAATTCGAAAAATAGTGCATGCGCAGTGTTTTAAATATTAGTAGTGACGTCCTTGTATCTAGATTGAAAGTGGAGACAACACTGTTATAGTATTGTAAAAAATGCTATAAAAAATTGTTCTATCGGATAGATATAATATAATAATAGATCTACAGAGTCTTGAATTTGAAAACAGTTAAAATTAGTCTAGAATTATTATACTATAGAAATTTTTGGAAATCTTCTATCTGGATATTATGCTGCATACTAGTTACAGATAATAATATTTTGTGGGTTTTTTTTTGATGTAAATAAAAAAAAGAAAAAAAAAATTCATACGGGTAGGTATAATAGAGTATTCACTGATAAACCTGAAAACATTTGCTAGAATAATAGAAAGTTATTGTAGATAGATTACAGAACTACTGATAATCAAAGGCAAATGAATAATAATAGTAAAATAGCTGGCTAATTCAAAAGTATATGAATCTAAATATTTTCGTCTATATTTATATTGAACAACCTTAAAAGACCAATAAAACCAAGCAAATCTACCATTTATCAACTAAACGGTACACTCAGATACCCCGATACACTCTACTCAAACGATATAACAGTTGAAGTAATACCAGGCTGATAAAATTACCATCTAGATAACTTGACAATTGGATTTTTTGAGATGATTGTGAGGCTAACTTCTAGTAAAGGTGTCTCAAGCTAACAATAATACTATTCGAAACTAAACTAGAATCGTCCAGTTTCAAGAGAGAAAATTCATTCAATACTCCAAAAGGTACAATATATCCTTAATTCCATTGTATTTTTAAGTTTTTAACACTGAAATAGAATTCCTGTAAATCAACAAAATAACTTATATTGGAATTTTTAAATATCTTTTTAGATTGCTCGCTAAAATAAGTAACATCCACTTTTGCTGGACTCTGGATATAAATATATTTTAAATTTGTCATATTATCTAGAACCCCGTGATACAATGTTGTGCTATTACCATAAAAATATAAATACTTGATTTTACTTTCAATCAATGTTTTGAAATCTTGTTTGACTTTATTGGAATTCCAATCTAAATACCCACCAGTAAATAAATTACAATGATATTCCGCATCTAACACATGCCCTTTCTCAATCATATAATTTATCAAATAATCAGCTATTAAACTCCACCTTGGTAAAGCTTCAAACGTAACCGTCAAATCAATTAACCCACCATTCAAAGCTTTATATTTTGATAATGTAAAAAATAAGTTGTTATAACTAACATATCTGATATATTTCAAATGTTGAGGTAAATTATCAATAATTAAAATTATCATATCTTTCAAGTCCGTACCTGCAAAACTAAAATATTCCATAGATTTTAACTCTTTCAAAAATTTAAAAGTATCTTTATCATATTTATACTGGAATCGCTCATCATCTCTAGTAGGGCACTGAAGACTTGTTGGATCACAAAAATCAAAATGAAATTTTTTTAAATTTGATAATATGTTTTTAGCTTCAATACTAATATCAATATTTTTGAAACCTATTCTATTAGAAAACTGTAAAGAGTTCAAATCTGGGAAGTATGATAAATTATTCAAATCAAATGGTTCACTTATTTCTAACTTTGTTATAGGAAAATGTGAATAATACGATTGGTAAAGACCTGGACAGTCAAGTTCAACGACATACGAGTTGAATATTGATATCAACATAAAATCTTTCGAAATCTTTTTAACATCACGTAAATAGTCCCCGATAGTTTTCAATGATTGTCTTAATTTAGTAAAGGTTTTAACAGTTACACCATTACAAAGAATATTTATAACCGGCAACCTATTCACATAGCTTAATTCTTCAACACTTTCAGTAGTTTTTAAGGAAATATGCGTTTGATTTGATAAATATAAACAATGGTAAATGTTATTCTGTTTCAAAAAATTGATGTATATTGAAATAATCGGGTAAACATAGTCCGGAAATGCAAAGTGACATGAATAAAAGTGTAATCCAAAACTTCTAATATTGAATAAATTTTCAGTCATCAACAGAAAGGTCTCTTTATCAATTCGAGAAAATTCGATATCAAAATGTTTTAATTGATTAAAAACTTTTCTGGAAATTGTATCACTAATAAGAAATTTAAACATTTTAAATTCTTCCAAAAATCCTACAGAACTAATTTTTAATTCTTCCAAATGTGGTAAAAACTGTAAAAATTTTATATGATTATTATTCTTGATATTTTTAAATGCTTTGATCACTTTATTTTCAAAAATAAAAGCTTTAACATGAAACCCCCAGTCTAGTAGTTTTGGAAGTAGCTTTAGACCATACCCGGTGAACATTAATGAAGATATACAAACTTCACAGGTTAGATTTTTATTATCATTATCTATAGTACCTTTTAATAAATCGGCAGTTATATTTTTATCCCGAATAAAAAATATATGAAATTGTTGTAGGTTGATGTTAATTCCTCTATTTAATGCCCATTTTAAAAGTTCATACAGGCATACCTCTTGTTTATAATAAGATTTTGACCTGAAAGTTTTGAAATGTCTAAAATAATAATTGTTCAATCTTTCAATATGTTCAGATGATAATATTTCGTTTGGATTATTGTTATATTTTTTATAAATATTTTCCAATACTCGAAGAATTCTAGGTACTCCTAAAAGTTGATGGGTACCTTTATACATAATACTTCCAAGTTCGGCAAACCACAATTTATCAACTAATAAATAACTCAAACCATTAGGATTTGGATAATTGATAATCTCATCATCCAGATAACTCCATATAATTCTTAATATTTCGAGTGGGAGTGCTGTCATGATAATATATACAGTAGAAATATTTGAATAAAAAATTAATTGTTTGATGAGGTCAGAATTGAATTATATAATTATTTTTAATAAATATTTTGATCCATAAAAAATCTCAGAAATTTATAAAGTTATTAATAGGGTGTAAAATGGGAAAGTCTAATTAATAAAAACAAAGGCTCAATAATAAATGTAAAATTAGATTATTGTTGAGAACTCTATCTATTAGTTTGTTTAGATCATCCGATACTAGCGCAACCAATAACCAATAACAATAAACTGACTTGTTTTACTAAGGTTAATAATAATGAAATCATTAAAGAAATCATTATAAATATATTTAAGTAATTGAATTTTCATTTATATAGTTTTTCTATGCTGTATATACAGCTTGAATGGATTTTTCATGTTCGACGTGGTGTAGCAGTTAATAACTTTATTGTATCATGGATCTTAATAAAAGTATAACATATTTCCATCACATATGAACTCAAAATTGGCACTTAATTAGATCGATGCATATTATGGGTATCAAACATCAATATATACACACAGAGAGAGAGCTTTTTACAAGGATATATTGATTGACCAATGTTAGGAATTAACACCCTGCCAGGTAGACGATGAAATATATAATACAATTGACATATATATTCTGGTTTAAAACTCTGTATGTGCCATTGTCCTATTTATACATGTATTTAAATAGCGAGCTGTATACTATAGATTTTATTTACTTAAGCTTGCGGTATATAGCTAGTGTTTTTTATAACTAGAGGTGTCAATGCCAGAACACCGTAGCAGCAGCTGCCCATATGTACAACTTTATGTATACATATATATCAATACCATTATAAAAACCTAAAAAAAAAGTGCTGGCCATGGCCTACAGTATATAGAATATTTCTCTATCACTCAATTGCTCTCAATAGTATTGGTTCAGATTATTCTATATACAGGCTGTATTTCTAACTATATTTATAAGTGCAAGTAGCTTGGAAGCACTAATTCAAGGCTAGCTATATACAGTATATCAGAAGAACCAGACAGTAGTATATACTATTATAGTTGTATCCTATGGGTACTTACTGGTAGTGTCAAACCATAGGTATACGCATGTATGTATTGTGTCTCATATAGGTAATCTTAATTAATGTTACCATAGAAGCATAATCACCTACCTAGTTTGCAAGAACTACCTGGTAATATTTAAATTGTTTTATAAGTAAATATATATATACATATTATATGTAATATATGTACAACTTGTACGTACTATATATATAATATTAATTACGTAAAACATAACTTCTCCTCTACATCTTTTTCTATAGATCAACCATGGCCAATTGCAATCAAATAATCAACTAATAATACATAGAGTTTATTTATTTTTTCTTTAGTATAAGTATACAATCCGATTATCTTTGCTAACAGCATTGTAATGTAATAAGCTTATTCTTTTGGTTCTTAGGTTTATAATGTTATTGCATTACTCTAGAAAAAGCATCGATCCATCACTTAACTTGGACAAGCCGCACCAAAAGTGAGACATATACTGTACATTCCCAGCTTATAAGATCGATGGATAGATCTAATATGAGAGGGATGATTCGAATATAATCCTGCAGGTGAATTTATCCTGAACCTCAATTAATAATTTAATCTATACCCCAAGGTCAAGCTTCCATAATATTGTTAAAGTAAAAGATTATGATATACCATGGTATATATATTTAGGCCATTACAAAAGTGCCTTAAGTCAATTGTATCAATTGATCAATCGATCACCTTATATATATGAGAACTAGATATATATATACACTACGTGTACAGCTGGCAGCTGCAGCCATGGCGTATAATATTGCGATGGATATATACTCTAATAAATGAATTAACTCTACTTTTAATTAAGTGGTCTGCAAAATCTGTAGTTATAACTTTACAAATTTTTAACAGTCCAAGTAATTCCTTTTTGTTCACTATATAGGTTATTGTTGGCATATTTGAAAATTCTATATCTTATCAGTTATTTTAGAATATGAATGTATGATAATATAACACACTGATAGCAATTAATTACTCTTTCAAAAATCAGCATCCAATTTAAAACCGTATATATACTTTAAACGCGTGCCATAGGAGAAACCTTTATACCTTTAAGAAGTTATAAGAATATATACTTAATATATATATTGTATATACCGTATATATGCAGTGTAAAATTGTAGAAATTGTACACCATACCGTAAGGATGGCAACTGAGCTTTGTATATATCAATATTTGAAATAGTGTATTAATCTGATGTTTAAACCTAGAAGAATTATACTGGTATTCTTTAGTCATTTAATCATTGATTCATTAAATAACAATTCCATATCAATCCCATTCCTATTGATTAATAATTATTACAAACTCGGATGTTTACTCAGTCGGTATGATACTAAAAAAAAAGCTGATAATTGCTCAGGGCTCATCATCGGCCAATTGTTAACTTTATCAACCCGAGAAATCGTAAATTAAAAAAAAAAAAAGTTCACCTCCTGACACGGCTGAACCAAATCACGGCTTTAAAAAGTTTGTGTAGACTGAAGTACCAGGCCTAGTGCAACGATAAAGGCCCATGAGCGGGTTTCTACGATGTGAGATAGAAAATGGATTAAAGACAATTAATAATAGCCTTCAAATATGAATAATAAATAATTACTATTCATGTTGACGACATTGATGTATTAATATCTAAAATCAACCAATATCCATGCACAGGTAGATAAGTAACAATAGTTACTACCTTCCATAACAATAATGAAATTCCTAAAGAATTCATTATGTGTGTGGATTGGTTGATCTTTATATATTTCTAATAATGATTCTTTATTTGATTGTTCTGTAATATTAATTATTTTAATTAAGATTTACTTGGCCTTCAATCTCATTAAATTAATGAATATTACAGTGTAATGATTTAGTACAAATTGTATTGAATGATTTTAGTAGCTTGAGTCTTATACTTACAGTAATCCATATCCTCACGTGAAATTGAGAGAATCACGTGCAAGCTTCTAATCCGCAGCGGCTAAAATCCCAATCAATTTTGTGCACTAATCGTTACACCTGGTAAGCAGGGAAAATCTCGTTTTGTAAATAATTATTGCTATGACAACGGAAAAAATCTGGATTTTGATTTGCTATTGAGATCTGTAATCCCAGCTAGCGCCAGAACAAACTACACTACAAGGTTACTACACTGTAGTTACTTGCTAAGTTTGTAAAAAGACGGCTCGGAAGTGTAAAAGTTGATTATTTTTTCCGAACTTTTTTATTTTTTTGATGTGCCTTCCTTTTTAGGTAATACTCAGCGCAACCTTGCAATTAATAATACATGTACATCATGATACAGTTACTATAGGTTAAAAACAAAGCATGATTGAAAAATTTCACCCCACCGTGTTTTTTTTTTTTGTACACTATCATAGAGTCATCTAATGAATGTCTTACTAAGCTTAAATTATACTGTTACATACCTGGTAATAGCAGTATGTATATGTAAATAATACCAAAAGCAGTGTTCAGTACTGTAAGCTTGATTTATTCCAAGTAGACCCATATCAGATACTGATGTTATTAAGTTCTATAGTGAAAATTTTTAAGCTAGCTATAGTGAACTGTATAATGGTCGACACCATGAATCCTAGAGTAGCTATTTCTTAATAATATCATATCATGGTAATTTGTCTGTCATAATTGCCATAGATCAGTTCATTCAATTTTTTTTTTTTACTGTATAATCCTATTATACTTGACCATCGTAGCTACGACAATTTTTACAAAGCGGCAAATCCAGGCATTAGAAATAAAGTTTTATTTTTCTTTATAACACTATACTGTAATATACAGTATAGGGTATATATTGTACCGTCAGTAGATTTTTTCAATTTTATATAGCAAAATGTCATAATTTGACAGGTTATTATAGCCGTTAAATACTACGTTATTGTATTATTAAACACCAAGAACTTGTTCTATGAAATATATAGAATTAGAGCTTTATTCTCTATATATTAGATATATGGATGACTTTATGTATATACTTGTACAGTATACTAGCTGGCCGAGGATTATTAGAGAAAGTGCCCAACAAGAATTAATTATAGACATTTCTGGAAAATTATAAGACCATACCGGTCTAAGGTGAACTTAGACTGAGTGGTTATTTTGTTAGACATTTCATCTCGATGAATTTAGACTTATACCGCAAGCTACCGGCCCGGGTCCTTACACCAAACCGGTGCTAGTTAGCTGCCATCAATTTCAGGCTCAAGATATCAATTGGCTAGGCTAAACAAGCTTAGATATACATACATGAATACATTTACCAGTTTACCATTGACCAGTAATGTACCTTTGAAGTAAATTTAAATTTAAATTACTTACGTGGTAATATATATATAATATTAAGGTTTATTCTATATGATTCATCGCTTAGCACTCAGTAACGTACGAACGTTATATAATGATCGATATGGGAACAGCTGCACGTTTTATCTTAATTAGATTGATATTAGATGGCAGAAGCCTAGGAAAAATAACATGGATATGTGAGGCCTTGTCTGAGGAAAAGAACCAATTGATACATGTTCCACCTAGAAAATAAAGTTTAACTTATATATTACCTTATATTTCAAATATTTTCTCTTATAATATAGATTATTAATCACAATTTGCTTTCTGCAAATAGACTACTGATTTGTATCCATATATACAACTAGTATATTAATCAATAATCAAGATATTAACCTGAATATATCTATAGGGCAGCATATAATATTGATTGACTGACTTTTACAGGGCTTATAAAATTACTTGAATCTGAGATTATATATATATAGGACGTCACAATTGATATACCTGAATCTACGATATCATTATATATTAATTAATAATTATATTCCAATTGTTAACGTAGTACTGTTAAAGCTCGTTCAAATGTGTATCAGTTAATTATAAGTCAAAAACCTTAGTCTTCTATATATCCCTATATATTTATAAATAAATAAAATTAAAGTCGAAGCTACGATGTAGATCACTGCCACAATTTAGTGTAAACATTGCAATTGAGTTCTTTGAAGTTTGAAGCAGGTTTATCGATATCGAGATCTCAGGGTGTATTAATTTATATATAGATTTAGCCAATTGTACCGATGGACTGAGTGTTAGCTTAGATATTATTATTATAATAGTAACCTAGCGATAGCAATATGTCATATCGGAGCTTACTACATACTATATCACGAGTTTCCATATACTGATTTCACAACACTTTGAAATTTACCTTTAAGGTAATTAATTGGAAGTTTAACTATAGAATAATTTTGAGTAAATGATTATAAATAATCTATCATAGCTATTTTTATAACGATCAACAATGTTGATTATTTCATTCTTTAAAAAAAAACGGTAATTAATATCACCAGCCTCATCAAAATAAATAAGCTTAGTTTAGATCGATCGCGATATAAAAAACCGTTTATTTTTTTTTTTTTGATAAAACTGATGTATAACATTTATATACATGTATTACATATACCATTAGTTGTACTATGATAACTACAAACCCTTAAAAAAAAATCAACATTATTCTCTTTTAATCTAATCGAAACAAAACCTCCCTTAACTATGATAAAACCATCCATCATCTTTATTAACACACAAGGATCTAATTATTTTGGATATTTTGTAGTTTTTTGTTTGTGTATTTGTAAGCCTTATCACAGCTTAACATCCATACAAGTACATTGGTAGAAGTACTAATAAACCTGGAGTGCCGATCCTTCTTAACAACATCGGCGGACGGGAATTTGAAACACCGATAAAAAAATAAAAAAAAAAAATATGTAGAAAAATTTAAAGCTCTCTTTTAAGCTTGCTTTATCAGTCATATTAAATTTTTAATAAAGCTTTGTCTCAGTATTACTTTTTCGGATATAATTGAAAAGAAAATTTATTTCCATTTTTTTTTTTTTTAAATCCCCCCCTCATCCTACTATATATATTAGTTGAAAGATCCAATTTTTTTTTTTTTTGTTTTTTCTTTTCAGTTAATTTCATAGCATCATAATAATTCAATAATAATGTCTTCATCTGCTGAAATTCAGCCAAGAGAAAGATTATCGACATCAGGTGATGAATTGAATAATACAAATAGCAATATAGTTGAGAATAATAACAACAACAACAATCAAATATTACATCGAGAAGATGAAGAATATGAATTACCTCAACAATCAGAAGTTAATAATTTAGATGATTCATATGAAGATGATGAAGGTGAAAAATATCCTCAAAATTTTGTTAGAGATTTAGTTGAAGATGAAGAACAAAATTTAGGTAACAGTCATGCATTAAGAAGAACAACTACTACAAATTCAACATATTCAGTTCAAGAACAAGATGAAATTACAAGAATTTTAACAGAATCAAGTGCTGCTAGAACTAAACATGACCAAACAACTCCTTTACCAAAAATGGGTGGTGATAGAGATTATCCACCTACTTTACCTGATAGAGATCCTTGGAGAGTTGATTTTGATGGTCCTGATGATCCTATTTTCCCACATAATTGGCCTTTAAAAAGAAAATTAGTTATTTGTGCAATTTTGGGTTTTGCTACATTATCAGTTGCTTGGGGTAGTTCAGTTTATGCTTCAGGAGCTGTTGGAATTATGGAAGAATTTCATGTTGGATCAGTTGTAGCTACATTAGGTGTTTCTCTTTATGTTTTTGGATTTGCCAGTGGTCCAGTTATTTGGGCACCAATTAGTGAACTTTGGGGTAGAAAAATGCCTTTAATTATTTCAATTTTTGGTTTTACATGCTTCACTTTTGCCACAGCCACTGCAAAAGATTTTCAAACTGTAATGTTGACAAGATTTTTTGCAGGGTTTGTAGGTGCTGCTCCTTTAGTTGTTGTAGCAGCAGCATTTGCTGATATGTTTGATAATAATAGTAGGGGTAAAGCAATGGTTATTTTTTCAGGTATGGTTTTTACTGGTCCAATTTTAGCTCCAATTGTTGGTGGGTTTATTAGTTATAGTTATTTAGGTTGGAGATGGACTGAATATATTACTGGTATCATGAGTAGTACAGCATTAGTATTGTTAATATTATTTTATGAAGAAAGTTATGCACCAATTATTTTATGTCATAAAGCAAGTGAACTAAGAAGAAGAACAGGTAATTGGGGAATTTATGCTCCTCATGAAAGTGTAGAATTAGATTTTAATGAAATTGCTACTAAAAATTTAACTAGACCTTTAAGAATGTTATTTACTGAACCAATTTTATTTTTGATTACTATTTATACAGCATTCATTTATGGTATTTTATATTTGTGTTTAGAAGCATATCCAATTATTTTTGGTCCACAAGGTTATAATTTTCAACCAAATTTAATGCAATTGCCTTATATTTCATTAGCTGTTGGTATGGTTATTGCAATGTTTGTTACTTTATTTATTTTTGATCCAAGATATACCAAAGCTTTGGCAAAGAATGGTGGTAAACCAGTACCTGAAGCTAGATTACCTTCAATGATTTTTGGTGCATTTAGTTTTGTCATTGGTGTCTTTTGGTTAACTTGGGCCGGTAATTATCATGAAACTGTGCATTGGGCTGCCCCAACTGTTGCCGGTTTGTTTATTGGATTCGGTTTATTAAGTATTTTCTTACCAGCTATTAACTATATCATCGATGCTTATTTAAGTTTCGCTGCTTCAGCATTAGCTGCTAATACTTTTTTAAGAAGTGCAGTAAGTATATTTCGAAATTTTATAAAAAAAGAAACAATTTTACTAACATGGATTTTTTAGTTGTATGTGTTATACTTTAACTTTGAAGTGGTTTAGAATTAAATGAAATTGATTTTTAAGGTGAAATGGGAGAGAAAATAATAATAATAAAAGCTCGCGCGCTCCGGATTTTTTATAACATGTGCGGCTCATGCGGCTGAGACATGGAGCTGGTCATGCGGCTTTGAATATCTCAGGATGCTTTTAACCTTCTCTCTTTTCGCCTTTAATCAACTTCAATTGACCTTAAAAGAACAATACTAACTCTTTTTTTAGTGGAGCAGCATTTCCTTTGTTTGCAAGTGCTATGTTTAACAATTTGGGCACTAATTGGGCAGGTACATTAGTTGGTTGTTTGGGTGTTGTATTATTACCTGTTCCAATTCTTTTCTGGATCTATGGTAAAAAACTACGACAAAAATCCAAATTTGCATTTGACTTGGGTTAAAGTAATTATCATCCACCGTGAAACTCAGCACTGTAGATTTATATCTATAAAAAAAAAAATAAAAGATTGTAATATAGATTTTCCTTAATATAGTAATTAGTAATTTTGTTGTATAAATTTTTTTTTTTTCCTTAATTTATGTTGAAGGTTGGCGCGTGGAGTGTGGCCATTATATTTAAAAAAATGGTGACGCGTTGATCGGAAATTTTCAATAGAGATTAAGTTAAATCGAAATCTGTGCTGAGAGATACGTAGTACTAGCTAGTAAGCTTGATCGACACTAATTTAAGCCATCTCTGAGTTTTACTTATATACATTGAAAATGAGACATAGTTTACTGTAAACAAGGAAACAAATATTAATTAATACTATGCTAAAAACATTAATTAGTCTATAAATATATTTACTTATAGAATTATCCTCTTCTTCAGTAATATCATATCTTTACAATTCTCCCAACTTTTTAATTGGTTCTTCTTCGCTCAAACCATAATAAACGAACACTTTTTATATATTAATAAATTCCAAAGACTCACTTTAAGTTATATATAAAAATACACGATATAAGATAACCTCATTAGATGGAGCTCTAGCTAGCTAGTATATTGGGATCATGTTATAAATTTTTATAATATAGAGTACCGATAAATTAAAATTTTGGATCCCTGCACTAGTACAGAGAACGATCGATTGTATTTCATCATGTTAAAAAGATTCGAATAAGAAAACATCATATTTGAACACGATTATGTTTTAATGTCCGAATACTACAGTAAAGCTAAGAATCGACATGTCAAAAAAATGATTTAATAATTAATAATTAAGTCTCGAGTGACCAATCAATATTATATGTATACCCAAGCACATTATCATTATACTTAAAGATTACACAGTAAAAATAAAACTAAAAATATTTCACAATAAAAATTCAAACTAAAAACAAATTTAATAAACTAAGAATAAGGTGCTAATTCATCAATTTTATTAACCCATCTAGCCTTTTCCTCTGGATAAATACTAGCATTAGGTTCATATTTATCCCATTCACCAGGTTTTAAAAATGCACTTGGTCTAACATCAGTTAATTTATAATCAAATAAAGCAGCAACACTTGTTAATAAACAAGAACATTGACCACAAAAATACATATTAACTGGTTTACCTGATTTAGTCTTAGTTTGAACATATATTTTTAAATTATTATCAGGATCAACGATTTCAACTTGATCTGTATCACAAACCCAACTATAATGACCAATTGAACCACTTAATTGTCTACAATCTGAACAAAAACAAACGCCAGATCGCAATGGTTCTGAATTGATATTAACTGTAATTGAACCACATAAACACTGTCCACTATATGCACTCATTTTCTCGAAAATTCTCTATCTTCTGGCTATTAATTAAGATTTGATTTCTAGTTTCTGGTGAACCTTTTGTGCAGTATTTATATTTTTTTTTCTCGTTTTAAAGAACAATTATAAGTTCTAAAATTTTAAACTTATTTTGCGTGGTATTCCCAACATTTTATAATGTGGAATGTAGCCTAGTGTATCTAGCACATAGTGTAGTATTTCTATGGCAATATCTTTGATTTTACTTACCCAATGGGTTATGGTGAACCAACAACTAAAAAAAATTTTATCTGGATAATATACAGTGATTAAAACTTATACAAAACTGTGATTATTTTTTGGGGGCTGCGATGCTCTGTTATTTTTATGCATAGACAAGAAATGTCTCATGACTCATTGTTGGGAGGAGTCATTCGAGTCAACTAAATAGTGATCCAGATTTGAATCAATTTTTCTTACAAATTATGTTCTTATTATAAGTTAAATTTGTAAAATTTTTAGCAATTTTTCATTAAAAGACTAACAATAACTGTTGACTCAGTATACCATATTTCAAAAATGATTAGTTTTTGAGTCAAAAAAGGTTTCGATGCCAACTTATTTCAAAGCTGGTATAATACCGTAAATTTATCGCATGACTGCCCAATTGATAAAAGCTTATAATTCGATCGCCATAATCTAACCACAAAAGAAAAAAATCTAAATATGTTATAAAATGGTATACATATATTGGTTAATTGCCTTGATCCTGAGTGTGAACCCTACTTCTCAAAACGGAGTTTCGTACAATTTATATACTTTTAGATTTTTTTTTCAATTCCAGCTAACTGATATTGATATTTTAATAGGCAGCACTCATGATTTAATAAGGAAATATACGTAAATTAATAGGATTTACTTTTTAATATTAATTATCAACCGATAGCTAGGCCTTGGTCTTATGGGGGTAAAAAAATACATCGATCGTAATTATGTGGAGGAAAGACCATCAACATATGCCTCTAGTCTACAATTAATAACTGTAGCCTACATTTGTTAAAATATTTAGATCAATCGACTGTTAATTTATATAAATAATAATATCTTTGATACTGTTATATGCATTAATCAATGCCAAGGGGTGCACATAAATACGTTTTTTTTGCACTTTTTTCTACTAAGCTAGATAAATATATTTAACCAATGCTTTATGAGCGTTGATCAATTACAATAACTTTACATCTGAACTATGACAGCAGTTAGAATTCTAATTATGAATTGGTCGAGATCTATATATATTGATTGATCGAGTATATTTTTTCAAAACCTCTCTAAACATATTTATATATGAATAGAAATTTTAAAAGTGCATAGAAATTAATATATAGCATTAAAAAATCAATTGGAATACCTTGATAAACCGAACCAATCAAGTGTTTATTCCTTCAAATGAACTAAATATTTACTTACTAACGATACTAAATTCATACTGATATTGCTCCTACAAGTACAACGTTCATGCACACATAAATGTTATAAACGAGCGAGCTCGATGCATATGTGTAGTGATATTGGGTGAGTACTTCCGATCCGATCCTCCGATCGACTATATAACTAAGTACTAACGTTAACGTTAAACCTCTACTGGTAATACTGCTAAGAAATGGATCACCATCTATAACTTGGAAGACATAATTTTTATATTATGATTGGACTAATCGTTTTTCACAAGTCATTAAAGCGAGTATACAGTTTTACATATTCTAACATTTTAATTTCCAGCTTCTAAGATATTTACCACATACAATCGTAATATAAGTTCTTTCTTTTCGTCAGCTTTAAATTGTATACATGAATAAAATTGACGTGGCCTTAATTAATTTTTTTTTTTGAACCCAATCAGTCAGAAATATGATTATTACTTGGAACTTTGGTTGTGTAACAGTTTAAATTGTACGCATTAATATACACATTGTATCCTGCAATTCTACATCGGATTTAATGATGATAGTGCTAAATAAATTATAAATAATGAAAAAAATTAAAATAAATTACATTTGTATAAATAAAGTACAAATAAATATCAAAAATAACCTAAGAATAAGGTGCTAATTGATCAATTTTACCAACCCATTTAACCTTATCTTGAGGATGAATAGCACCTTCAGGTTCATATTTATCCCATTCACCAGCCTTTAAAAATGCACCTGGTCTAACAGCAGTCATTTTATATTCATATAAAGCACCAGAACTTGTTAATAAACAAGAACATTGACCACAGAAATGCATATTAACTGGTTTACCAGAATCAGTTTTAGTTTGAACAAAAGTTTTTAAATTATTTTCAGGATCAACGATTTCAACTTGATCTGTATCATAAACCCAACAATAATGACCAATTGAACCACTTAATTGTCGACAATCTGAACAAAAACAAACACCTGCTTTTTTTGGTTCTGATTTTAAATTAACAGTGATTGAACCACATAAACATTGTCCACTATAAGCACTCATTTTTTTTTTTTTTTGTATAGATTTACTGTAGTGTTTTTAAAAAATATTTGAAATTTTTGGGAAAGTTTAATGAGTATTTATAGTTTTTTGAAAATAAAACTGATACAGTAGAGTAGAAGGTAAAAGAAAAACAAGGAGATTAAAAAAGGAAATTCCATGCCGATCTGTTATTGTAAACCACCGCCACCGGTATTCAAGCTTAGTCTTCATCGGCTGGTAACACTAAAGTGGGCAGACTCGATGATGATGCAATGAGATTGGATATATATAGAAAAAAAAAAATGCGGAGAAAAGTGAAAAAACAAGCTTTACTGTTGGGGCAGCTCATAAACTTGTGAAAAAATATATATCAAACTCCGTCCATAAAAAAATTTCTGTCTAGACTCTACAAGCAAAAACTTTAAAAGATAATAATTTATTGAATTAACTCTTTGTATTTCTAATTATACAAATAAAACCCACTTTACAAGTTATGTAATTTATCATGCCATTCAACTCGTTCTTGAGTGAAAATAGCTTCAGTAGGTTGCAATTTAGCATAATCATCTAAAACTGGAGTTCTAACCATTGTAACATTTTCATAAACAGTTGGAACTGATGTAAAAACAGTTGCACAATCACCACAGAAATTAACATGATTTGGTTTACCACTTGCAGTTGTAGTAATAGTATAAGTTTTTAATTTATTATTTGGATCAATAAGTTTAACATTATCAGATGAACATGCTCCAATAATATGGAATAAATTACCAGACATTTTTCGACATTCTTCACAATAACAAATAACGTTTTTATCTGGATTACCAGTTAATTCGATTTTAACTTCACCACAAACACATGAACCTTTATAAGTTGGAGTAGACATTTTTTTTTTTTATTATTCTATTGTTGAATTGATACTAAAAATTAGTTATTAAATGGAGAATTGAACAGATATTTATAGTCGAGAATAATTGCAATGATTTCAACATAAAAAAAATGTTGGATACACTCTTTTGATCTATCATTTCCATTATTGGAAAATTAATCCAAGTTATTTTATGGATGTAAGTGAATCCTGATGTTGTACAAGTGTAATTGGATTTACATTGAATTTAATAACTAGCTTTGTATATTAGATGATAATATTATATTCAAAGCGGGGTAAATTTTTTACCGCATCATAATTAATTAATATTTGTACTAGTACTTCCAATAAAGAAGCCAGTCAGTTTTTTCTTAGCATCTTTATGAATTGTAAGTTGTTGTTGACAATATTTTCTGGGTAGTACCAGGTATTCTACAATAATAGTAAGGAAGTTTTTTTTTTGTTGAAATTGATTTTAATGATGGATTGAAATACTCAAAATAGCTTAAAAGTTCTTTCCCAACAACACAACAACAACATCGGCATAAAAGCTCCGACAATGATTCAACTGGCTACCACTGGTACTATTATCATAGTAAAACACATTTACAATTGTACCAATATGATGTACAATTTTTCTTGTACTTGTACTGTACTATGGGTAGCAGTATATCATGATGGTACTAGCTAAATTTAGGATCATCGAACTTTGCAAATACTCAAAACTCATCATACTATAGTTTACTTAATAGGTATATTTGGTACCGGTAGTTGTGTATATTGATAAAAATTACATTTGGGTCCAGCAGCCTGAAACGGGTTACAATTTGTACAAATGTACCATCCATTAAAATTTGCATGAGCATGTTGTTCATCAATTATCGTTCAAATGGCGGATCAATCATTTGTAGCATACTGTGATGATGGTATCATCAAGGCATCCATTACTTGTTTGATAATTCCATTATAAACTAAGTTGACAGCTACCATGTACCGCCAGCTGCGGCTAGTTACCTATGGTATACAATACATGTAGGTGAATATGCATTGCCATTAATATGCTACAATACCTATAATTACAGTATAGATGGATGCTATCTGGTTATGAAATATACATACCTGGTAGTATATTATTATTAGTGACAAATAAAAAATAAAAATTATTAACTAATTACCATTGGTACATTTTACAACTGTGTGGCAATTATACATGTGATATTATTTATAAACGGATCTACAGAGGTATAAATGGTAATAATCTGATGTAAGTTGTTTGACAGGTGTCTGGGGCCTAAAGTACATAACATATGCGAGTTTACAATTCTATCGTTTATATATTATAATTTAGTAATTAATATCGATCCAATATCATATATACAATAATAACTTATTACATTACTTGTAAATTCAAGTGGTAAGATCGATCAATTGATTTAATGTAGAATGAATGGTCAAAAATTCATATGAAGATATATCCAGGATACAGCTGTGTGAGAAATTCAAAGAACATCATGATATCATGATATCAATATATGATGATATCTGGATTCTGGATTAATTTCAATGATTCTTGAGGCTTTTTAAAACCTAGAAAATCACAATTAGAATTTATTTGATATTACAGTAAATAAAATCGACCCGAGTCATTTAGCTAGGTACCTGGCATTTTAGGTAACTTGAACGATGAACTGACACATTTAGTTATAACAATCGATCAATTGACATCCAGATGTTAAAAGAAAAGCCCTTGCAACTCATACATCCGTTTTGAGACCTATAGACTAGTACCAATACCAGTAAAGCCTTACCAGGTAATTTTTTTAAAAAATTGATAAGCCACATATCTTACAAGTAGGTTGAACTATAGTATACTGTGATATAATATAAACAACATGGATATAGCTTGCAATTTACATATCAGATGCAGCTGGTGCACATGTATCCTATAACCATATAATGGATACCAGTGCAACTTATAATTAATATATATGTATCGCCATCGATATCTATTGTTACTTAGTAAGATAGTTTAAGAATTATTTCAAATAAACAAAGTACCTATAGACTACAAATATCCTGTGTTCCTGCAACGCTATGTGTAGTAACATATATGTATATTTGTATACAGTTTATTGACTATTGATTAATTACAATTCATATAGTTTATAAAAGTAATCACAGTAATAACAGCACTTAATTTTAACTTAATTGTAACTACATCTACATGGCATATTGATATATCGATCCATTGATATTATAGTCTCCATTTTTAGTACATGTATTTGTTGTCATATTTGATATATGTGACAAATATTATAGTTTAAGGAACAATTATGAAGGTATTAGATGATACTAGAAGGTAATGATAGCTTCTAGTACAGTATAGAAGGATTACAATCATTGTGTTTCACATTGATTATATAGATTAGTAATGTTATGTGATGGTGGCGACTATCAAGTATATAAATAGGAGCTAATCTTAAAGTATTTTATGTAAGTCAAGGCAGATTTAAGGCAGAATTGAGCTCCATTGAGGTACTAAAGGCAGTTGCCAGTACCATTGTTACTGTCTGTCTTCAATATATTATTTTCTAATTTATATTCTAAATCTCGTCATTATTAGAGTATATTCTATTAGCAGTAGATCAATCGATTTAAATTTAAAATTGTTCCTGAGTTTTCAAACTCAGATTAGTGGATTAGGTAATCAAATTGTACCATGGTATACATCTATTATGTATCGGGTAATGATATTACTTTAACTAAGAATTAGGAAATTTTAGGAGCTCGAGCAAGCTTCCATCAGATAGATTTAGCTCAGGGGTAACATACGTGTACAACAGTGTATTATAGTCACCAATACCAATTTGAATAATAATATTATTATTGACATATCACTGGCCTTTGAAAGTCATTCAGAGTTGTAGTATATTTTAAATATGAGTTGAAGTACATATTTTAGATTTTTAGCTCAGATCAATAGGTTCCAAGTATACCACTTCACTATATCATGGTTAGATTTCCATCAAAAAATGTGCTGTAATTTATATGACGATATATTGGGTAATCCTCATGAAATTCATGTATATATACACTGTAGTTGATATTTATTGGTATCTATTTTCTGTGTACTGATTTTTAGATATATTTTTAATATGCTTGTAAGCTTTAAACTAGATATTAAGCTCCAAATTAAAGTATCTAAGTGAGGCTGAGAGTAGATATTCTAGTAAAAAAAGAAAAAAACCTCAATACCCAATTGTGCACATGTCCAAGCCATATGTTAAATCAATGTTAAACTGTATTTTCTTGGGATTTCAATTATATAACACTCTTACCATCCTTTCATTAAATAAATTCCAGTTAGTGCCAAGTTTATCATAAATATATAGCAAGTATTTTTTTAATATTACTTAATAGGTATGCTTATTATTATAGTAACAAATAAATTTAAGTCAATGCAAACAATTGATTAATGACAATTAAATTATTAATTTATAACTTACTCACAGTAAATTATTATTAAAGTTACCAATTATACATAGTTAAATTTGAGTCAATAGATGGTCCCTTATTTATACCAACCAATTGGTAAAAATAAATTTTATTTGACATCAATTAATGCATTGGTATATATGAAGTTTCTATTTTTTTCCATAGATTATAAACTAATATAAAATTGACATGATTATCATATGATATCAGTGGGTATAAATGTGCCTGGTCTTATAATTAGATCTAATGTACCATCATGATACATCTATTTTCAAATAATTATGGCAATGTTAATATATATCTACATGTAAATAAATTTGATTGATCTACTTCTGTATACTATAGCCGGCATTTCAAAAACTGGGTGTGGACTACAGTACCAAATGTACCATGTGATATTATAAACTCTATAGTAAATTATTCCATGATCATGGAAAAAAAAAATTTTTGTAAATCCATATAACTCTAACTTTAACGTCCTAAATAAAATTGCTCATATTATTGCTTTGATACGCATATCATAATATTACTGTACCACAATGTTTTAAGTTGAAATTCTACATATAGGTATACAGGTAGTTCAAAACAGAAAACTAGCGAAATATTAATAAATAAATATACTACAACATCAAAAACAGTATTAAAAAATAACATAATAGACTATATAAAGTATATAAAGACCTCGATTTTCTTTGAATATTTCGATTATTTCGTTCCTCTTCTTTCAACCTAATCTATTTCTCACATACGAGTTAAATTACTCATATCGGCTAATTAATTGAAAAACGGTTTCATTCAAAGATATCTTATTTTTTACATTCTTATCAGCTTATACAATTGCTGATACATATGATGATTGTGAAAGTGCATGTTCAAAATTACAAGACGATTTCCTTGACTGCGAAATGAAATACGGTTCTGACATTCCTAAAATTTGTTTATGCAAACCATTAGAAGATTTTCCAGAAGAACAATGTTCAGTACAGTGTAAATTATTTGAAGAACTAACTGCGGAATATAATTATCAACAAGGCACATGCCCAAATGGGTTCTAATTAAATTATAATACATTTATAAGATTCATTAAAACTTTATAGTGTCATTATCTTAGTATAGGGTATGATATTTTGTATTTAATTCTTAAGCTTTTTTTTTTTTTTTTTGGTCTTTCACAATATATATTTCAAGTTAACTGTATTATAGGTTTATATTTATCAACTATAGCACTATTTCTATTAACTATAGAGATTATAAAACTTAACTTATTGTTATCAACCAATTGTAGCTATACCTCATATACGATGCATGTATAGAATTAATTAACTATATATTTCTAGCCAAAACCCCCTCATATCAAAAAGATATAGAAAAATTTTATGATGTTCATGTTAACTTTGATGATTGAAAGCTTTCAATTTAAATATACTAAGGGAGCCTATACTGTATGTACCATATAGATTGTTACAATTTGGATCATTAAATTTAATTTCATTAATATAAGTAATCCATGATAGTGGGGGAAATAAATGGAAAAGTAGCTTTCCGATGTTATTATTATAATAAAGTACCAGTCAGTATTAATATTTGAAGATTGTGAAAAATCATGTGCAATTCTTAAAGATGAGTATATGGCAATACTCCTTACCGTAGAATTTCTACTTTGACACAAAAATGTCTATGAAAACCATTAGCCAATTTTCCAGAAGAAGAACGTTCAGAATTCTGTCCAGTAAATGAGAATTTATAAAGAGATTTTAGTGGAGGTCATTGCTCAAACTAAATGGTTTCATTGTATATATTTTGAAATTTAGAAATTTTACATCCAAATCTCATGAGATTGTTTGCACCCATTATTTTTTATATTGGGTAATGATATTTTGTGATTCATTTTTTTTATAACTGGTATATATATTTATACTTATTATATATTTTTATACGTTTTATTCAATATATTTATATTTTAAAGACATTATACCATCGTGCACATCTGCGCATTTCTATCAATCTGTACACGGGTGAAATAAAGAAATATATGGAACCTACCTAAACTGACAATCGATTTATACAATGGTATACACTAAAAACCTGCTGTCATGTTCTTTAATTACTTCACTTCCAATTGTTAACCTTAAAACAGCTGCAGAACTAATATTTAAATTATGTCTGATCGATATAGCAAACACTTTAATAATATTCTAAATTATGAAATTTAGGACTATATTCATAATTTATAGCCAGCATTTAAGTAAAAAAGCCTATAGTAGCTCAATAAACTATACGTATAACATATCATTTATAGAGGAACAACTGTAATCCAATATTTGGACTAATTATTTTAATAATTTAAGGTCT
Source organism: Blastobotrys capitulatus (assembly GCA_030564325.1). Classification (NCBI taxonomy): domain Eukaryota; kingdom Fungi; phylum Ascomycota; class Dipodascomycetes; order Dipodascales; family Trichomonascaceae; genus Blastobotrys; species Blastobotrys capitulatus. The sequence goes on along the minus strand of JAJLUL010000180.1, from coordinate 13,162 downwards.
CATGTATATATATATATATTATAAGAAAATTTATAGTTGATTGAAAAAACGAATATATAATCCTATGTATATATCTATCCATAATAATAGCTCTATATTATAACAATCTGACTTAATTATTTACGTATGGGACTAATTATATCATCTATATCAATTAATTGCGAGTACGCATCTAGAGCTATAGTTATTCAATGAAGTGAAGATCTCGAGCTTGTAATATTTGAAGTCAAGAATTTAAGGTTTTTAATGTATTTTACATACACCTGACTGTATAAACTTATCCTATATCCAGTTAGGGATATCTGATTCATGTGATGCTATAAAACTACTGAGACATATGTTTTAGATCTATCAGTTTAATTATATATTGTACCTGATATATACCTGATATGGGATAATACCTAGTAAATTTCAGGATTCTATTCAACTAAGCCAATATATCTATTTTATTTTAACATTTCGCCCTATATAAAAAAATCAGAAAACTACTGAGAAAAAGATATCATCTAACACATATAGATATCTATAATGCGATTTGATACTGGTACCAGTATATATAGGTATTACTGCTCTAAAATTTAATTGGCTGATCAAAATGATTAACCACAATTGAATATTAATTAGCCATGGCAGCTAAGAAGGATACCAATCTCACATTTAAAACAGCTCTATACAACGATAATCTAGTAGCTGGATATATTAAAAGCTATATATCGGCATAAATTAATCAAATCTATCTACCAGGTAAGCTAAGCAGCCAGTCTATTACCAGAAAAAATATATAGATCGGTCGGATCGGAGCTTAAGCGAGGTGCACCTGCATTACCACCAGCGCTCCTATTACACTTGTATAATAGTGAATACACTTTCCCAATTGATAAAAATAAAAAAAAAACCCAAAACTTTAAAATTTCAATAGACAACAACACAACAAAATCAAACTGACAACAAACAAAAAAAAAAAAAATAAATACCAAACCTTGATACAACATCCCCCGTCCAACTCTAATATCGATCTAGACTTTTTTTTATATCTCTAAAAACAAAGACTATTAACAAGAAAGAAAAAACTTTATTTTATTATACTACCATAACTAGACAAAAAAAAAAAAATAAAAATGGACACAATAACAACAACAATAACATCAACAGATGATGATCTTCAGGACATGTCATTACAATTAGAACAATTATTATCAAGTGATCCAGTACTCCATACAAAAGGAGTTAATGGAACTACAGATGATTATTTAGAACAATTAGCACCAATATTAAAAGATGCATTAAATCAAGATGCAACAGATGAATTATTATCAAAATGTGATGCATTTAAAAAAGATCGTGATAAAGAAATTGATGAAATGTGTTCAGGTAATCATAATGAATTTATGGATTCATTAAGTAGATTAACATCAGTTAAAAATGAAGCAGATTTAATTAATAATAAATTAACAAATTTTATAGATAATTTGAATCAAACAGGAAATTTATTAGTTAATAAAAAAAATGAATTATTAGAAATTCAAAGAATTAGAAGTAATATTGATCAAGCAATTGAAGCAGTTACAGCATGTTTACAAGTATTAGATTTAACGAATAATGTTCATGAATTATTATTAGAAAAAAGAAAATTTGCTGCATTAAAATCATTAGATGATTTAAATAATGTTCATTTAAAAGAAGTTAAAAATTTTGGTTTTGCACAATTAATTAATCAATCAGTACCAACATTAACAGAACGAATTAAAAAAGAAACCATTGATGATACTGATAGTTGGTTAAGTTCATTACATGGATTAAATAATCAAGTTGGTAAAAAAGCATTTGAAGCAATTGAAAATCAAAGAAAAGAATGGAAAATTATAGTTGAAAAAAATCCTCATTTACAAAAATATAAATTTAATTCACCAGTTGAAAAATGTTATAGAGAAACTGGTATAGATCATTTAAATAATAATTATAATCATATAGATGTTGATTTTTCACATTTATATGAAGCTTTATTAGTTCATAATTCAATGAATAATAATGAATTATTACAACATCAATTTGATAGTGATTTAAAAATTCAAAGAGATTATTTAATACCAGATGATTTAACTTTTAAAAATGAAAATAATGAAGATGATTTAAAAAATTTTGAAAAAGTATTACAAGATGTTGCAGGATTTTGTATAATTGATAGAACTATTAGTAGAAATAGTGAATCATTAAGAAGTAATAAAGATGTCGAAGAAATTTGGGATAGTTTGGCAACAAAAATTAATAATGTATTATCAACACATGCAAAAACTTTAACAAAAGTTGAATCATTAAAATTATTAAAAGAAATTATTGGAACATTTTTACATACAATGCAAAATAATGGATTTAATGTATCAGCAATTCAATCAATTTTATTAACATTATTTAAAACATATTCTGATTATATGAAAAATGTTTTTAAAATTAATTTTAAAAAATTAGTTGAAGAAGATGATTATATGCCAATGAATGTTTATAGACAAAATATGTGGGATAAAGTATTGGAATCATGTTGGTATAATCCAACAAATGAAGAATTAGAATCTTCATTTCCAAGAATATTACCATTTTCAAAAACTTATCCTTTAACATGTGCAGAAATGATATCTCATATTAATGCTCATTGTCAATTTTTGGATGATTTACATTGGGATTTAACTCAAGTTGAAGATTTGATAAAAATTAGTGTTGATGATTTATTATGTGAAACTGTTTGTAAAGAATTAGAAGAAAGATTAAAATCAAATACAAGAGAACAAGTGGTACAAACATTAATTAATATTGAACATTTTCAAAATGCTTCAATTGGAATATCAAATATGTTATATAATCAAAGATTATCTGGTAGAAGACAAAAGATTATTTTAAAAGCAAATGAAAAATTTAAACAAGCAGCTACATTAGCTCAAGCACAAGTTTTTGAAATTATTCATAATAATATTGATAATTTTATGGATATTGAAAATTATCAATGGGAAACTACAACTAAAGTTAATGAACCATCATCATATTTACCAGAAATGGTAACATTTTTGGAAACATTAATTTCATCAACTTTTGGTAATTTACCATTAAGAATTAAATCAGTTTTATATTTTGAAACATTTGATTATTTATCAAGAAATTTATTACAATTATTATTAGAATCAAGTGATCGATTAACTTATGAAGCAGTATCAAATTTTGCAATTGATTTGGATTATTTGGAAAAATATGTTGAAAAAACTGCTAAAGATACTAATGATTTTACATTAACTGAAGTATTACAAGAATTACGACAATGTGTTGAATTGATTCAAGCTGATGATTTCCAACTAGAATATAATACACCAGCAAATCGTTATAAAAAATATAATCTTGTTAAACCTAATACTGCACAAGAATTATTTAAAAGAATTAGTTATTCTCATAATAGAAGAAAATCTTTTATAGAAGATTCTAATAGTACTAGTAATAGTCAACCTGGTAGTGTTACTAGTTCACCAAGAACTTCTGGTCATCAACATAGTTCTCCTACTAGTACACAACAAAAGTTCATGAAATTTTATAAAGAAAAATTATCAGATAAGTTTTAAAAAGAATTTTTGTTATTTATTTTTCATAGTTTAGAATTTGTTGTTTTAAATTATTAATTTCATTTTGATATTCTTGTTCTTTTTTTTTTGATTCTAAATGATACCATACTAATGTCAATCCGAAATATGTAACTACTCCAGTTAACATAACTTTTGAAGCTGGATAATTGAAATCTTTTATTGTAAGTGTTGGTTTAGCTTGTGTACTATTTTTTCTAATAGTTTGAAAAATTCGTTGTCTAATCATTATTGATTTAAAAAAAAAAAAAAAAAGTGGTGGTGAAAAAATTAAAAAAAAAAAAAAAT
>JAJLUL010000179.1:0-40345 GCA_030564325.1 Blastobotrys capitulatus | reverse complement strand
AGGATCTTTTTTTTTTTTTTGTTTATTTTTATATATATTCTTTAAAAAGTAGAATTCGTTCTCCTTTTTTTTCTTCTATTTAAAAAATAAAAAAAGAATAGATCAATCAATTCAAAACAAAACAAAACAAAAAAAAACAATGACATCTACATCGACACTTACACATATGAAAAGTTATAGTTCATTAGCAAATTTACCAAAATGGGTACAAACACAACATAAAGCATTTTTAAGATGGGCAAATACATATTTAGAACGTAATGATGTTGCAGCATTAACAGATTTATCAATAGATTTTAGTAATGGAGTTAGATTAATTCAATTATTAGAAATTATTGGTAATGAATCATTAGGACGATATTATGGTAATCCAAAATTACGGGTCCAAAAAGCAGAAAATATTAATACAGCATTAGATTTTATTAAACATCGAGGAATTTCATTATATAATATTGGAGCAGAAGATATTGTTGATGGGAATTTAAAATTAATTTTAGGATTATTATGGATTTTAGTTTTAAGATTTACAATTAGTGAAATTAATGAAGAAGGATTATCAGCAAAAGAAGGTTTATTATTATGGTGTCAAAGAAAGACAGCAGATTATGGAATTGAAATTCGAGATTTTAGTTCAAGTTGGACAGATGGGTTAGCATTTTGTGCATTAATAGATCGACATCGACCAGATTTATTAGATTTTGATGCATTAGATCCAAATGATCATAAAGGTAATACAGCATTAGCATTTCAAGTTGCAGCAGAACAAGTTGGAATTCCTCAATTATTAGATGTTGAAGATATTTGTGATGTTAAAAAACCTGATGAAAGATCAATTATGACATATGTAGCATATTGGTTTCATGCATTTAGTGCATTAGATAAAATTGAAACAGCAGGGAGAAGATTAGAAAAATTTGTTGAAGTAACTGGATCAGCAATTACAATGCAACATGGATTTGAAAAAAGAATGAAAAAATTAATGGATTCAATTTCAAATAAACAAAAAGAATGGAAAGAATCAAGTTTTACTGGTACATATATTGATGCCAAAAAACAATCATCAGAATTTATGATATATAAAAATACCACAAAGAGAGAATGGATTACAGAAAAATCAGAATTAGCATCATTATTAGGTAATGTTAGAACAAAATTAGCAACCTATTCTTTAAAAGATTATGAACCACCAAAAGGTTTAAATTTATCAGATTTAGATTTAGCATGGAGAAATTTAGTTCAAAAAGAAGCAGAAAGATCAAAAGAAATTAATAATACAATGAGACAAATTAAAGAAAGTTTAAGAAGGAAATTTGCTGATACAGCAAATGAATTTGCATTATGTTTAAATACTGTATCATTACAAATTAGTGAATTAGATGGAGAATTAGAAAAACAATTAGAAGGAATTACTCAATTAAGTGAAGATTTAAAACCTTTAAATCAAGTATTGAAAGAATTAAAAAAATTACAAGATCAATGTATTGAAGCAAATGTTGAAGAAAATGATTATACAGTATATTCATATGACGAATTAGAATATGAATTAGGATTAGCAAAACAATCAGTTGTTAAAAAATTAGCATTTATTGAAAATCAAATTGTTGCAAGAAGTATGAATAATTTAACACCAATTCAATTAGAAGAATTTGAATCAGTATTTAGATTTTTTGATAAAAGTCAAAGAAATAAATTAGTTGAAAGTGAATTTAGTGGAGCATTAGCATCATTAGGTTTAGTTTATAGTGAAGATGAAATGCATGAAGTTTTTAAAGTTGCAAGTGAAAATAGTAAATTTGTATCATTTGAACAATTTATTAAATTTATGGTTGAAGTTACTGAAGATCAAAATACTAGTGAACAAGTTTTTCAATCATTTTCAGAAATTGCAAATGGTAAAGATTATGTTACAGAATTAGATTTACAAAATTCTTTAATACCTGATACAATGATTGAACAATTAAGAGAAACTATGCCAAAAGATCCAAGTGGTGAAGGTTATGATTATATAGAATATATGAAAAATTTAAGTGGTAAATAATAATTTAAATTTATATATATTATTGAATTTATCTAGGACCTAATTTATCTAATGCACGTACACCCATTTCTTCCCAATCTTGTTTAGTAATCCACATTTGATCATTATTAGCCATAATATTTGCTAAAACAGCACCACCTAAAAAGACCATATGTCTTCTTCTTGGTGGATCTTCAATTCTTACTTTAAAATTACTTAATCTTTCTGGATCACCTTTTAAAATTCTTGTTAACCATAATTGTTTTAATTCTTTTTCTAATCTTGATGGTAAACCTGGATACATAGAACTACCACCTGATAAAACAATAGCTTTATATAATGAAGTTCTTACATCAACATCAGCTGATTGAATAGTTTCAAATAAATATTCAGCAATACCTGGTTGATCACAATCAACCAAATATGGTTGAAATAAACATTCTGGTGCTTGAAATCTTTCTGGTCCTAATTTAATAGTTCTACCATCTGGTAATTCATATGTTTCCATTAAAGTAGTAGTTTCATTTGCTAATTTAGTATCATAATCCAAATCATAACTAACATAACAGAATTTTTCTTTAATTTGTCTAACAGTTTCAAAATCAGCGGTTCTATTAAATGCATAACCTCTTCTTAATAATAAACTAATCAATTGTCTTGTAACATCACGACCTGCAACATCTAATCTTCTAGTTAAATGATTTAAAACAACAGATTCATAAACAGGGACAATATGTGTAACCCCATCACCAGAATCTACAACAACACCTGATGATAACCCTTGAGCATATAATGCCAAAACAGCTTGAATTGCTACATAAACTCCATTAAAACCATATTTTTCAAACATTGTTTCAACCATTAATTCTCTATTTTTAACTGGATTTAATGGTGGTTCTGTTAATAATACTTTTTGACCTCTTGGATCAACTTTCATTCTTTCATAAAATGCATAATCCCATAAATGTCCCATATCTTCCCAATTTCTAATAACCCCATTTTCCATTGGATATGAAATTTGTAAATAACTTCTTGCTGCACTTGCATCATCACCACACATAATATCTCGAATTTGTTCTGATCCTAATGTTTTTTCTTCTGAACGGAGAATTGGTCTACCAACCATTGAAGGAAAAGTATGATCTGGGAAATTGGCACCTGCTCGACCAATTTTAACAAACCCTGTACCTTGATCTAGAACAATTGGTGCTTCACTCATTGTATTTTATTTCTTTCGTTATATCTTTTTTTTTTTTCAGTTGAATTTGGTAATGAATAAAAAAAAAAGAGGCTTGTATTGTTTTTTTTTTTTGTTGTGTCGTTTTTTTCTGATGTTGTGGTAATATATATAAAGTGGTTTTTGCGAATATTTATCTCCCAACTTGATATTTCACTTCCTCTATCATCATCGGGGGAAAACATCATCATCATCGGTACGTCGGAAGTTTTACTTGAGCTTGGATTATTTTAATCGACTAGACTACTACTAATAAATTTCAGAATGTTTTTATATTTAAGGTAAATATTGTACTTGGTTGAAGAAACAATGAGTATTATAATTTTGAAAAATCACTTTTATTTCTTTTATATATACAATTAAATAATTTTTTATTTGAAAATACATTTGCAATTCAAAAAAGGTAAAACCTATCTACCTTTAACTTCAATTACAACATCATCATCATTATCATTCTCTAAAATGAATCTTTTTGGTTGATATTCTAACGTTGTTAATTCAATTCTTAATTTAGATCCATTTGATTTCAAATCTCGACGACTAACTAATACTACATCAGCAATTCTATTATTAAACCCATCTAATAACCCATAAGTACTAACATCCATTTCTTCTTTAAACCCTTCAGCTGATCCTTTAAAATCTTGATGTACACTTTCTAATTGTGTGAAATGAATTTGTGTCATATCATCATTTAAACTATAATTTAGTCTTGATGCTATTCCTTGTTCATCATATTCTAATGCTCTAATTATTCTATTTCTTGCATTTGAAGGCATTCTACCAAGATTTGTTAAATTTTCATCAAATGCTAAATGATATGAACCCATATTTTGCCATCTTTGATCATATAAATCTTGTTGAATCTTTTTTAATTTTCTTCCATACCACCATACACCTAATGCTATTGGTGGACCACAAATAATTAAAAGTGGCGTTGCTATAAAAAATAATACTGCTGCTGATCCAGTAAATAATCCAAGAACTTTAATTGGAGCTGGAATTGCATTAAATATTCTTTGACCTAATGTTGGTTTTGCATTATATAATTCAAATGGACTTCTAAAAAAAATTGTTCTTTTAGTTGTAATTAATGGTGATGATGTTGTTGTTGTTGTTGCTAATGGAATTATTGATCTGGAAATTGATTTTTTTAATAAAAGTCTTGTAGCTGCCGGTCGAAGTAGTGGAAGCATTATTTTATTGAATAATTAGTATTTCTTTTTTACTTCTTTAGATTTTAATTATGTTTAGTTTGTGTATAGTATATAGATATAATTGATGTGTTTTCAGGTTCAGTAGTGATTACAGTAATAGTGTAATTTTTTTTTTTTTTTTTTTTTGTGGAATTTTGCGTTTGTTATTTTTTTATACTGTATTGCTTGTTCATTGCAAGCAGTTAAAGTTTCGGGGTTTCGGGGCTTTAAATTATTTACCCACGCTTAAATTTTGCCGTATATCGTGCGGCTTGAGATTGCAGAATGCTAGCTAGTAGCGCTAGCAAGCTTGAAAATATATATCAAGCTTACAAATGGATAAACGCTATGATAAGACTTTTGCATATATAACTATACTCATGATTTGAACTTTTTAATTGAATAGCTAGCAACTACTAACGAAACATATACTTGCTATTATAATTAGAAATAATTTTTGAAATCAAATCAATTTAAACCATATATTATAAATAATCACAATTGTTAACAATTTTGGCATTGCAAATTACTATAGATATATCGATCTTTTATGAATAGCTAGTTGATAATAGAGAATATATAGGTTAATTATATATATATAAGAACTATTAATTCATGGATATATATGCAGTAAACCAACCAAAAAAATATGATGGATATGCTATTGGAAGGATAAATAGATCTAAATTAGATTTGGATCAATACAAAATTATACGTAAAATAATTGGAGGTGAACTTGCTGAAAGTAGAATATTTATTGATTGTATTGCACCAATTATATTTGATATTAAAGAAATAATTTCCGCACCTAAGTGTAGAATAAAGATTAAAGAATATGAAAAACAAGAAAAATTATTAAAGAAAGAGTTGAATTTAGATTATTCGGAAGATTTAAAATCTGAAATAAATATAATTATTAAAGAACTATTGGATCAATTACTTAAAACAATAACTTTGTATAATGATTACATTGTTGAAGATATGAAAAGTATTTTTCTATTAAAAACATGGGGTGAATTATTTTATTTTTATGATAGAAAATATATAGATTATTATTATAATCGAGTATATCGAAAATTAGCAGCATTTTTAATAATTTCAAAACAATCTGCAAGTATGTGTAGTGGAAGAATGTTTAACAAAAAATTGAAAAATAAAAAAGAGTTGGGGAAATCACCACTAAGTAAGGAAGTTGTTTATAATTACTTAACTAACAGACTGGAATATAAATGATAGTTCTATATAATTAATATCGTTGCTAGATTACTTTTCATCTTTTTTTTCTTAAATTTATTTAATGTATTATAAGTTCCAGTTGTTGATCGATGATATCAATTTTATGAAACCTGTCAGCCGCACCATCATTTTTTTTTTTTTTTTTTTTTTTTTTTTTTTTTTTTTTTTTTTTCACCGCGCGACACACACACACACACACACACACTTTGAAAAAAAAAATTTTTTTTGGTAAGAAATATTTTTTTTTTTTCATCAATTTTTTTTTTTTTCAACCTTCACTAACTATAATATAGAACAACTTTTAGAAATGATTCCAAACATTTCAAGTCCATTTCAAATTGCTGAATTATCACAAAACACATCAAAAGAAGTCAAAGCATGTTCAAATGGATCTAAGATTACACTTGGAGTATCTGGATCATCAGTAGTTAGTTATATATTACGACCATCACCACAATTAATTTGGTCACATTCTATTTCACCCACTACTAAGATTTTATCAGTTGATTCATCATCATCAGAAAAAAATATTTATTTTGCAAAATTAGAAAGAAAAAAATCAAGTATTGTTAGTATTAATATTGAAGATAAAGATAATGAAAAAGTTAAAGAAATTGAAATTAAAGATAATAATAAAAACATTTTTGCATTAAAACATGGATTAAAACATAATAATTTTTATATTTTAAATGAAGATTCTACTATAAAAAATTATAATTCAGAAGGTAAAGAAAAATGGTCATTTGAAAATAATAATAAATCTAAAGTTATTTTTAGTGAATTTATTAAATTGGATGGACCAGAAGATGGTGCTATTGTTATAGTTACAGAATCAAAAAATAAAAAAGATAAAAAACAAATGATTGTTATTGGATTAAATAATAGTTCATATAATGAATTGGTAAATAAAGAATTTGATTGTAAAAATTCTTATTTTATTTATAAAAATGGTAATATTATTACAATTAATGATTCAAAATTAGAAAAATTTTCTATTAAAGATTGTGAATTAATTGAATCTATGGATTTATCATTAGATGATGATGATGATGAATTTCAAAAGATTAATGGATTATGTTCAGTTGATGATAAATCTTTTATTATTTCAACCGAAAATAATTTATATTTAATAAGTTTAATTTTTGGTACTACATTATCATCAATTTTATCAAATTCTAAATTATTGCCATTATATCATGAAGAAAGTTCAACAATTTTAACTATTAATAAATCATTAATTCAAGGATTTAACATTGAATCAGGTAAAGGTACTTTATTAGAATCATTAGGATTGGGAGCTTCAAATTCAGATATTCCAAAAGAATTTGCAATGAGTGATATTATTATTAAAAAACCATATACATTAAAAGAATATAATGAAATTTTAAAAGATATGTATATTACACAAAATCAATTATTAGGAGAAAAATTAGCAGAATTATCAGATTATAAATCTCAAAATAAAATTCAAGAATTTGATAATAAATTTGTTAGATTTATGAAAAATGAAGATTGGGAAGATATTAATGTTGAAGATAAAGTTAATGATACATTAGTTTATGATATGGAAAAAGATCGACATGTTGATCATGAATTTATCTTTCAAGTTGTTGATTTAATTTTTGATAATGAAGAAGAAGATGATGAATTAAAATTTTTACCACAAGGATCTATTATTTATTTATTAACACATCCACAATTCCCAACTAATGATATTCCAAATTTATTAGAAATTTTAAAACCTTATCCAAGATTATTAAGACAAGCTGTTGTTACATGTCCAACATTACCATGTGAAGATTTAATGAAAGTTTTTGCAACTACAAGTGATGATGAAATTTTTAGAGATGTTGTTACAAGAATAACTGAAGAATTTGGATCAGGTATAATTTTACAAGCTATTAAACAACAATTTAGTAATATTAAAGATGTTGTTTTATCTGTTAAAAATTTATGTAAATTAAATATTGGATGGGATTTAATTTCAATATTTTTAGATGCTGGTGGTTTATTTTCATGGGATGAACAATTAGTTAAAGATATGAATAGATCAATTTCATTACAAGTTTCATATTTAGAATCAACATCAGAATCTTTAACTTTAATTGAAGAAGCATTAAGAAAATTTGCACCTGAAATTGAAGCATCATCTGTTAATAATTTAACCAAGAATGAATTGAAAAAATTATCAAAGAATAAAAATGCTACTACTTATTATTATGGTACTACTGATAATAATAATAACAATGGTAATGGTCCAAGATTATTTACTGAAGAAGAAAGAACTAAAAAAGGTATGCTTGTTATGGGTACACCAGCTAAAAATAATAATGTACCTGATAATAAAAAACAAGCTATTAAAAGAGCTCAACATATTTCTAGAAATGTTCCTATTTATACTGTTGAAAAATTAGTATTTTAATAGTTTTATATATATATATTATTAATATATATATATATATAAATTATAATTATATAAATAATATAGAATATATGTATATTTCTTTTTTTTTTTTTTTTTCAATCGTTGTTTTTAATTTAATAATTAAATATCATCATCTTCATTTTCTTCTTCTTCTTGTTGTAATTCTTTCCATGAAGCATATGCTAATAATACAAATGCACAAATAATTAATACACCACCAATAATATCACCATGACTAATTTCAGATCCAAATAATAACCAATCAACTAGTGGAACCAAAAATGTTGTTAATAATGCTGCAACAGAACTTAAAACTGGTGAAGTTAAAGAAACTAAGATTAAAAATGATGCTGAAAATAATACATTACCCATTAAAGAAGCAAATAATACTAAACCTTCTTTAGCATTTGGTAATTGAAAAGTTTCAACTCCCAAAAAATGTAAAATTGGTAATACAATCCATAATAAACTACCAGTACATAATCCAATAACAGATCCAACAACATTTGCAAATGCAATTTGTTTTTTAGCTGGTACACTTGATGGAGGACTTGCCATTCTTTTATAAACAACTTCATATAAACCATATAAAATTGCACCAATACCAATAACAATATTACCAGCAACTCGATTTGGATAATCTTTATGAGAACTTGGTGATGACCCAGAATAAGCAACAATAACAACCCCAATAATTGACAACAAAACCGCAAAAGCTTTATCCCATCTAAATGGTTCTTTTAAAATTGGTACACTAAAAGCATAAGCAAAAAATGCTGAACAATTATAAATAGCTGTCAAATCATTTGGTGTAGTCCAATTAACTGCAACATACCATGAACTACCTGCAAAATTTAATGCAACAAATAAAATTAATGATACTTTAATGATATATTTGATTGGACTTTGATTTGGATCTTTTGTTTGTGTTCCAACAACAATAGATGCTGTATTATATTGAGATTCTAAATGTCTTCTTAAAAATACTTTAAATGGTGTTTTAATTTTTCTAAATCTCAAAAAAATAATTTGCATTGGCCACATAAATAGCCATGATGAATGTGTTAAATAAAGTGTAAAAATTGGTTTTCTATATCTTAAAGTATTGGCCAAATAACCAGCTGTTTCTGTTTGTAAAGTAAAAGAAGCTAATGCGATAATTAATGCAACTGCAGCATAAACATATCGTTTTCTTGTTGATGTTTGTTTTTCATCTGATTGAAATTGTTCTATATTTGGTTGAGATGATGATGCTCTATGATATACACCACTTGGTCGATTACTATTATTATTAATGAAAGCTGTTGTGGTTGAATCCACTACCAAGTCATCATCATCATATTCATCATCATCACTATTATGACCATGAAGGTTTTCATTTTCATGAAACCTTGAACTGCCAGTATTCTGTAGATCACTCTCTTCATCAACTGGTTTATATTCTCCGTGTTTTGTTGACATTTTAGAGGATTTTGTTATTTTTTTTAAAACTTTTTAGATATTAATGTCTTGTAATATTATTAGTAAATTAGAAGATTATTTAAATCAGACTGATAATTAAATATTATGTCGATTTTCTTGGTTTTTTATTTTTTTTACAATAAAAGGTTGAAAAAAGGTTAGTTGTTATGAAGATATCGATTTGTTCAAACACATGAATATAAACTATTATTACACCGTTTCTTTGTTATTTTTTTTTTTTTTTTAAACTTTTTTTTATTTATTTGTATAAATATATTCTGGAGTCCTGTCGTATTGTTCATAAACCCAATAAAGGGAACTTAGTCAAGTTGTTGGATTAAAAAAAAAAAAAAAAAAATTAAATAAAAATAAAATGTGTTGTTTTATATTTTTTTTTTTTTATTAAATGTATTTGTTGTCAAGAAAGAATTAAAAAAAATTGATGATGATTTTTTTTTTTTTTTTTTTTTTTTTACTCCTGCAAATATAAAAATTGTTAAGGCACCGACTTAGCTAGCTAGCTAACTAGTACTGAGATCTCGAGCGGAGAAACTACTTAAATGTAATGCAATTTCATGCGTGCGCAATTGGTCTAGCTAGCGCTAGCTACGTGTCGACGACGTCACGGACGGAGCACTATTTTCCAACATTACTATAGACTACCAATGGTACCTCTCAATGAATTTCAATATTTCATGATGCCGTTCATCTTTTTGGGACGTCCGGTGGCCACTTTTTGGACTCATGTTGAATTAGAATCAGAATCAGATCTATATATAATAGTCTTGGTAGCATAAATTTCAATAATTATTATACTTAGAAGCAATATTTGGAAGCCTCCATCGAATTGATATAATCATGATTATATAGCGATATGGTGATTTTAAGGGAAAATTTAAGGTTATGATATTAGAAGTATATCATCATGATAATGCTTAAAGGCATAACCATGCATCTAAACATATATATTGATTGACCGTTAGTGTTAAATTTTTCATAAACCTAACCTATGAAGCATAATTGAAATATTAAATCACAAGGCTAGCCACCACTATGTATGCAATATATACAGTCTATATATGGTATATTACTAATGTTATAAGGCAGTTCAACCTATTTTAAAATTGCTACAACTAATTTATAGTCGATTAGATCGATATATGATTTATTAAAGTGTAAAATAAAGTTTGTAAGATCTATGATTAATTAGATGACAGTTTAATAAAACTGTCTATCATCTTGATCTTGATCAATTCTTTCTTTTAAATTTCTTCCCCATGGCTGCAGATTAAATTTAAATATTAATATGGATTCTAGCTACCAGTGAGTTGACTAATAATAAAAACAAAGACACCTGGGTATTGGCATTGTCCACATTATGTATATTCTAATCCAAACCTGGGGTAATCAATCAAGTTCAAAATTGATTGACTACTCAAACAGGAATTCTTTCTACAATGTTGGCTACACACATATATGCTATTCATATATACACACCATATATCTATCAATCAAATTTTAAACCAGAATTCTAACATTATAATATATATCTGTTAGAACTAATATTGACTGATTTTGGCACATAACTTAAAAAATACAGGTATTGTTAGATGGCTGCTTATAGATAATATTAAGGACTACCTGGTAATTTCTTATACCAGAAGGTACAACTCCAGACAAGTACAGGATATGCACAATATAAGCCGCAAACAATATCACCCAAGTATTTCAGAATAGAGCATCGATTCGAATGATCAGTACGTTATATATTACTGTAGTTCAATTAATATTTATACTTGTAATTAATACTAATTTGCATGGTAGTAGGACCACTTAAGTTTATCGATAACATAACACATAATGACCATCCCAGCCGCGTCCAGTCCCTTAGCGAAAGGATTCCATCTAAACAATTTATATATATATCAGAGAATGATAATGTATAATTTTTGTAAACTTGTGATTATCTTGACTATCAATTGTGATCTATATCTGCTAAAAGTATCCTAAGAAGTCTTTGTTAGCGAGTATACATATATTTGTACAACCATATCATAGTAATATTGTACAAATTTTTTTTATAATTATTTTTGTTGATGTTTTTTTTTTTAAACTTCTTTCCTCCCATCGGATCGGAGCCCATCAAATGCAGTTAATGCTCAAATCTACACTTGTTCTAATCTATTATGCTTGTACAGTTCAGACTGACCGATCGGATCGGATTTTTTTTTTTCATCAAAAGTTAAATTTTTTTTTTTTTAAAAATTTCAGTTGGGATCATAAAATAAAATAAATACTAGATCTTATATCTCATGCACTAATAGACCTTTAACAAAGCTTAAAAAAATTCTTAAACACCACAAATTACCGCTAAAAAAAAAATTCCACAAATTTAAAATTTTTCACCATCAAAAAAAAAAAAAAAAAAATAGCAACACGACATTTTTTTTTTCCTTTCCACACTTAAGTCACATATATAACACCTACAATCCAAAAAAAAAAAAAAATGTCTGCAGTATTTGACGAAAACGACATTGATTTCACAGATTTGGAAGAAAAATATCAAACAAATCCAGATCATGGTATGGAAACATTCGTTGTTGTAGATGGAGCACCAATTGTTCCAGAGAAAAAAGTTGAAGCTTTAACCAAAGTTTTAAAAAAATTATTATCAAAAGCTGGTACAATTAATGAAGATGGATTTTATATGCCAATGGATAATGGTGAATCTAAAGGATTTATCTTTGTTGAATTCAATTCAGCAGAAGAAGCAGCAAATTGTGTTACAATGTTTAATCATAAAAAATTGGATAAAAAACATACTTTATTAGTTAATAAATTAAGTGATGTTGAAAGATATGCATTTGAAGGTAATGTTAATACAGAATATAAAGAACCAGAATTAAAACCATATCAAGATCGAGGTCATTTAAGATCATGGTTAACTGATCCTCAAGGTAGAGATCAATTTTTATTACAAAAAGGTAGAACTGTTGAAGTATTTTGGCATAAAAAAAATGGACCACCACAATCTGCAAGTAGTCCTTTAGCAACTTCAACTTTTTCAAAATGGTCACCAAAAGGTACATTTATTACTACTATTCATTTAGAAGGTGTTCAAACTAGAGGTACAGAAGATTGGCATCCATTAGGCCAATTCCCACATGAAAAACCAGAATTTGTTGAATTTTCACCAAATGAAAAATTTTTAGTTACATTTTCAAAACAACCAATTAGATTACCACCTGTTGATGATCCAAAACGTGCACAATGTTTATTTAAAGAACAAGATGAAGGTAATAATGTTGTTATTTGGGATGTTAAAACATGTTTACCATTAAGAAGTTTTAAATTAGAAATTCCACAACCACCATCAGATCCAAAACAACGAGCACCAAAAATTCCTTGGCCAATGTTTAAATGGTCATCAGATGATAAATATTTTGCAAGAATTCATAATTCATCAAATAAACCAGGTAATGAAGTTTTACAAGTCTTTGATTCAACAACAATGGGTATGTTAGATAAAGATTCAATTAAAGCTCCAGGTTTATTAGGATTTGAATTTTCACCAGCATTAGTTAATTTAGATGGTAAAAAAGATCCAACTAATGTTTTGGCTTATTGGACTTTAGATAAATCTGATTCATCAGCAAGAACTACTGTTATTGAAGTTCCAACTAAACAAGTTGTTAGAACAAGAAATGTTGTTTTAGTTCAAGATTGTAAATTATTTTGGCATGATAGTGGTAAATATTTATGTGTTAAAATGGATAGATATACAAAATCTAAAAAATCTACTTTTACTGGGTTGGATATTTTAAGAGTTACTGAAAAAAATATTCCAAGTGATAATGTTGATTTTAAAGAAACTGTTATTAATTTTGCTTGGGAACCAAAAGGTGATAGATTTGCAATTATTTCAAGACAAGATAATCAACCAACTGTTTCAGCATCTGGTGCTACAATTGCAGCTAAAAATACTGTTGCATTTTATGCAATGGTTAGATCTAAAAATAAAAATTCAATTGATTGGAAACTAATTAAAAAATTAGATAAAAAACCAACTAATTCATTATTTTGGTCTCCAAGAGGTCGATTTTTAATTACTGCTAATGTTGGTGGTGCAGCAGCAATTGAATTAGATTTTTATGATTTTGATCATGATGGTGCAGATAAAAAAGATTCTAATTCATTATGTAATTTACAACATTTAGGTACTAGTGAACATTATGCAATGACTGATTTAACTTGGGATCCAAGTGGTAGATTCTTTGCATCATATTCATCTGCTTGGAAACATCCAGTTGGTAATGGTTATAAAATTTGGAATTTTAGAGGTAAAGAATTATTTAAAGAAGAAATTGATCAATTTAGTGCTTTCTTATGGAGACCAAGACCAGAATCAAAATTATCAAAAGAACAAAAGAAGAAGATTACTAAAGATTTAAAGAAATATAGTCGTAAATTTGATGAAGATGATGCTATGGAAGCAAGTGAAGCTAATCGTGAATTAATCATGAGAAGAAGAAACGCATGGGAACATTGGCAACAATGGAGACAAGAAATGGATTCAAAATTATTATCACTTGGTTTATTACCAGAATCCAAATTATGTGAAGAACAAGAAGGTGATGAAGTTATTGAAGAAATTACTGAAGAAATTTTGGAAACTAAGGAAGAAATTTTAGATTAGATATTTTGTTATTGTATTATTGAATAGTTAGTAAGTTCTTAATGAATGATTATTTTTTTTTTCTCACTTGTGATTATTGTTTTATTTTGTGGTAAGGTTTGTATATATTATTAATTTCCACGTTGTTGTTGATCTAACCTTATAAGATGTTCTATATGTTCAATAGCACCAGTTAACATATCTATATTGAATTCTAACTCTAAAATTTGTTCTTGATCGTTAGCAATTCGAGCATCATTTAATTGAAACCTTGCATGAGCTAATTGAAATCTTAAGTTATTTAATTGAGTTGTTAATCTTTGGATGTTAATGTTATGTGACATAATTTTTTCCTTCCTTTTTTTTTAAAAAAAAATGAATTGAGTTGAATCGATAAATTTAGTATATATAATGAATGAATTGAAGTAAGTAAAAATAATTAGAATTAATTAATCGTTTTAGAGACTATTTTTAATGATTGGAAAGGAATTTTGAATTCAGTTAGAAATATATTTAATACATTAGGGTGATCGATTTTTTTATGTAGAAAATTAATGGTATATTTAAACAAATTTTTGTAAACAAAAATCTTTTTTTTTTTCAATTCATATTGATTATATTTATATAATTTGAGGTTTAAAGATCTATTTGAAATTAAAAATTTAAAAAAAAAAAAATTTAGTCATACTATAGATTTTTTGGAAAGTATTTTAAGGAATGAGGCATGCATACTTATTTATAAAATTTAAAAAAAGTCAAATTAGTCATCTATATTTATCAATAGTTTTATACGGGTTAAATACCACAATTTTGAAGATAATTTGAATAGAAATTAGTTGAAATATTTTTAGAAATAAAAATATATTATTTTAATGTTGATTTTCATCAATTGTTTATAGAATAATGTGGATTATGAGCCATTTTATTTGATGAGAGTTTTTTTTTTTTTTTTTTTGATGTTGAAATCCTCAGGTGGTGGAAAAAAAATGTGTCACTCTCGCGATCGTGTTGAATAAATTGAAGAATTTTTTACACACAAAAAAAAATTGTTTTAGTAGGCAATGAATGAATGACTCTATCTCTTAGTCTAGTCATATGCATAATCATTAACTGAACATGGTAATGATATAAACGTTTCCAATTCAGAGGCATGAGTACTTATAACGTGTTACAAAATTCATAAGTATAAAGCAACTTTTAAACCATAAACCATCTCATCTACCTACCCTTTCTTAAACGGTTATATTACATAATATGTCACACATGGCTAGCATGCCAAAATTAATGTGAATACATGATTTTGACTTATAAATTTAATGTCAGTTCACCTTCAGATCGTTTGTCATATTGATAATGTACAACATACAGTTGAATTGTGGCTAATCATAATTCTGATATTGTAGTTCGTAATTCTGGAGTCGGACAGTGGATAGTGGATTCTCATGATACAGCACAAAGCTTAAATGCTGCGCGCTTCGTCGTCTGTGGAATTAATATTGTCTCGGATTTTTTTTCTCACTACACTCATCAAATCAACGATTTTATATATATTTTTATCACTTCAAAACCTCCACTATTCTTACTGATTTATCATATTCGTACCCTTTTTCCAAACTATCAAAACAACTTAGACATCTTAGACACTATTAAATGAACTAAATTAATGAA
The DNA here is from genome assembly GCA_030564325.1 of Blastobotrys capitulatus. Taxonomy (NCBI): domain Eukaryota; kingdom Fungi; phylum Ascomycota; class Dipodascomycetes; order Dipodascales; family Trichomonascaceae; genus Blastobotrys; species Blastobotrys capitulatus. The sequence goes on along the minus strand of JAJLUL010000179.1, from coordinate 24,430 downwards.
TTCAGAAAGACCTCGAAATAAATCATTTGGATCACCACTCCGCAAAACAACCACCAATCCACAACAATATTATAATAATAATAATAACAACAACCCATATACTCATAGTATATCAGAATCCAACCAGAACCCGTCAAGGATAAGTTTAAATGAACATAATCCATTACTAGCGCCATTTGTTAGTGGATCGTCATCAGCATCATTAAAACAATCAACATCACCACCTTCATCTGCATCTCCAAATTCCCCTTATTTAATAAATAATAACTCACCATATACCAATCATTCAAGATCATATTCTCATGGAGCAATTCATAATTCTGTTTTCAATAGAGTGGCTATATCAGATTCAACCAAAAATTCTACAACATCATTAGCTATTAATAGTGCAAATCAAGATGCTAGATTAGAACCATATAAAACAACATCAAAGAGTCCAATACCTTTTAATACAACAAATAAGAATACATCATATTTTAAAGCTAATAATAATAATACTAACAACAACAATAATAATAATAATAGTGGTATAAGTACAAGTGTTAATAGTAGGAATGTTAGTAGGAATAATAGCAGCAATAATACTCCTCAATTACCAACATTACAAGTTTATGATGAATTTGGCGATCCAATTTCAAGAACAACTACAAAGACTAGTTCAGATAGTCAATCATTATTTAATTATAGTTCAAGTATGGATGATCATAGTGAAGATATTGAAGAATCATTACAAGAATTAAAACAAAATTTAAAAACTGATGTTATATCAAAATTAAATAATTCAAAATTAGAATTAGAATCCAAATTAGATTCATTAGAAAAATCATTAAAAGAATTACAACAATTAAGAGATAAATCAATTAAATTAATTAAAAAATTCGAATCAACAACTTATGCATCAAATGAAGAAATAGCTGGACAATTATCAAATCTTAAAAATTCTCAAGTTTCATTTGATATTGTAATAGATTTAGAAACAAGAATTGATAAAGCTAAAAAACGAGTTGAAGATTGTAGAAATAGATTAAATCATGTTAATCAAAAAGTTATTATACAAGAAAATGATAATAAACAAAAAAGACAACGATTAAAATATGCAAAACAAGCAATAATTTTTTCAATTATTATAACGATTATTTTTATTATATTATTTAAATATTCATTAAAAGAAAAACATGATTTTAATAGTATTATACAATGTTTAAATGATTTAGATAATTGTCCTTTAAGATGATATATTTAAAAAAAAAAAAAAAATCAATTAATTTACAAATAATAAGCTTCTTTTTTTCTTCGTTGTTTTGTCATATATACTTTATAACCAGTATAACCAACAAAAATACCACCACCTAATAAAATAATTTTAAACAAAAACCATAACCATCCACCACTCTTCTTAATATTTTGTTCATTATTATAAGAAGGTGGAATTCTACCATTCATAACATAATCCATATCTTGAAAACTTTCTGGAGGAGATCTCATAAACCAACCTTTACTTGAAATTAAATCATGATTTGATGTTAATTCACCAGTTTGAGCACTAAAACCCATATAAACATGTTCAGGTAATGTAACTTGATTAGTTTCAAAACATTTTTCCCATTCATTTTTACCTTTATAATCTAATTCTAAACTTAAAAATTTATCTTGAACATAAGTTAATCTACCTTTTGATGGATGATTATTATTATGTAATCCTCTTGCACTACAACCAGCAATTTCATTTGCTGCACCATCATGTTCTGCATCATATCTTGTTTTACCATCACCTTGCATTAACATAATATATGGGAATGCTCTACCTGGTCTATCATTTTTATAAGTATCAATAAAGATACCAACACCTTCAAAAAAATCATTAATACCAAACACTGGTCCTTCTTGTGGAATATTACTTAATAACCATAATGCCATACCATCTCCATAAATTGAACTTCCTTCACCATGAATATTAAATTCAAATTCAATTTGAAATGCTGGTAATCTTAATGGTAATTTTGAAAAAAAATGTCCTTTTTGTCCCTGTTTATCTTGAGTTAATCTAATAAATCGATCATTTCTAATAATTGTATCACCACCAAATTGAAAATATCTATTTGAAAATGATTTATCAACATATGGTTTTTCCATTTTTAATGTAATTGCTTCAACTGCATGATATGATTTGGTAGTTTCCATATTATTCATTGATTCTTGTGCAGAAACCAATGTTGAAGTTGGTGTAGTTGCTAATAATAATACCAATGAGGTAATTAATGATTTTAGCATCTTTCTTTAGATTTAATTGGTTCGTTAGGGTCGTTAATCGTTAGTCGTTAAGAAGAATAGAAAAGTAGGTGAAGAAAAAGAATTATAAAAAATATTTTGTGTGTGTGGAAAAATAAATGTCTTATGATTTAGATTTGTTAAAACGTGTAAGATTTGGATATATTTTGCGATCGGCCAGTTTTTTTGGTAGTTTATTTGGTCCGGCCGGCCTCCTAAGAAAACACGTCCAAATATTGATATACCGTACCTCAAGTATACAAGAAGTGACAGTTTAACCATAAACTTCAGTTAGTGAATTTCATAGTAATTAATTCATTTTTTTTAGGCATTTGATAGTGGTCTCTTTTTTTCTACCAAATTGGTATGGTTGGTATATTTGATTTGATGCCTAAAAATTCTTCAGATTAATTTAGATATTAGTGACATTGATTGGTTTATATATATACTGTATGTACTGTATATCAAGTTGGCAATTATTAGTTAAAAAAACTGCATGCAGATATACATGTATGTATATAAATATATATATATAAAGATAATTTAACAGATATAGATAAACCACTAACCGATTAATTGATGGATTGTAATACAACTTGCGGCTGTACAATTGTACGTGTACAAATGCTTGTGTTTTACATACACGTTAAATTGTACGTTAACATTAATTGTACAATTGTACTTGTAAAAAGCTTACTATAATAAGTAGCTCACCAAACATATATAATAGTAAATAGATCTTGATTAATTAACCGATTAATTGCAATTGCAGCTATATGGGATACGTACATAATTGATTAATTAGCTGAAAATAATGTCAGATCTACAAGATTATAGCAATATTATAATATTACATGCTGATTAGCTTAATTATAATTAATATATATATATATAACTAACAACACTCGTAATTGTACAACGTTGTACGTATATATATACTTGTATACTAATTAGATGTTATCTAGCTGCATCAATTATACTGTATATACATATACATGTATCTGCACGTGTGTATATATGTATACGGTATATATTTATAATATATATATTAATCATGAATGTACAACGTTGTATAATTGTATAATTGTACAATATTGTACGCATATGCTAGCTTTTACAATCCTATATATATACTTATACATTAAATTTGTATACTATATATCTACATGTATATTCATTCTATAGACTGGTGTATCAATTGATTTTAAAATATATCCAAAATTAGTATATAAATATTTAATATATAGCTAGGTGCACCTGTCAATTGACTTTGCAATGATCATTCGAATTTCGATATTTCATTTGTTATACACGAGTACTGTACGTATACACCAGCTGTATATATATAAATTCAAAATTATATGTACTTGTAGGTCATACTGTGACGTTGTACGTACGCTAGAGATAATATTGAATCACTAATTTCAATTAATATTTCAACTAGCTAATTAATATATATATAATAAATATTTCACAAGGCCTACGCATGTATACACAGTGTATATATATTGAAATAAACATTATCGATATACGCATCTATATATATATATTTACCGGTGGCCATTCTAACCCTCAATGGCAAGAGCGCTGAAATCGAAGAGAATTCTTCATATGTATATGTAATTATAGTATAGCTTAAGAAATTTATAATCTATAGTAACTTATAATCAATTGAGGTAGAGAGAACTAGTTGCAATATATAACTATAAATGCATGATCAAATTGAATATATATATACTAATCGATCAGTTCAAGTTTCTTTTTGCTAGTATATTTGTCTTATGTGTATGTATCTAAAATTTCAGTGCACATGGTTTATAATCAATAAGAACCAATTAGTGTACACTTCAGTTATAACCACTGGTAGTTAAATCAAGCATAGCAACTGTTAACTAAGTGAAAGGCTCTATGTTTATTTGATCAATCTCGAACTTTCAAAATTAATTCCATTTGTATACATGTAAATATACTATAAGCTAGTACATAGAATATTTAGCTCTACAACTTTTGAGATTAATTAAGCATCCCATCTATATAATAATAACAATTAATATACCTGTATGGCATTAACTCAATTATTTATTATTTTAATAATGAACGGATATGCCCTAAAACTAGCTAAATTCTTAAATTATGAGCTGATCATCCATTGATTTTGTATACCAAATTTTAACCAAATTTGAATAGACTTAAAAGCTTAGTTTAAACTCAATTTTTTTATTTTCTATCAATAGAAAGTTTCTTACCTGCATTATCCTGATGTTTTGAAAAATAAAAAATGGTTTTACAGATAAGATCTTGACAAAAAATAAAATAAAAAAAAAAAACAACAGACACGGGTATTTACGTGCCGGTAAGTTATCGCATTTTATCTATCTCCTACACTTCTAAGCTAAAACAATTTAAAAAATAGAAAGATGAGATCATCATCAAATTTTCAAGCCTTTGGTATACCTTTCTTGAATAAAAGCACTATGTTAAAAAAAAGATTCTAGGGATGGTTCAAGATCCATTGTTTTGAAAAAAAAAAAAAAAACCCAGGTCAAATATTAACTAAGGAAAAATTTCAAAAGTAACTTGAGTTTATACAATTAATCAAAGTTTTTTCATCATGAATTGTATTAAAAATTAACATGGTGAAAAGTTTTTTTTTTTTAAACGATAGTATTTATTATTTTAATGATGGAAGGGTTTAAATGCTTAAGTTAATATGGTTTAGACCGTAAATTTAAATGTAATTGCAATTTAAATTAATGATTATGGGATATCCGATGGATGAATAAGTGGTTTTTGATACATTAGGTATATCAACTGTAAATTCGAAGATCTTAACTACTGCTAAAGTTTTAATGACTAATATATAGTTTTCCACATAACAGTGCGTAAAAACTCTAGGTTACGTATACCATACTATTAGGACATGATCAATTAATTAAAGTTGATAAATTGGTATAATGATTCACGATTGCTTTAAAATTGATCCAGCCTCTGCAGTTACAATATAATATGGTATCCGGAATTCATGCAACTTGAAGCATTAACTAATATATATATATATATGATATACTGTATAATCTACCTGGTAGTAATATCAGGATAATGTTATACTGTAGACTGCGGTACGTACTTGTATGCTGTACAAGTTCCATTTCAAATAATTTAGCCTGGTTATAGCCGCGTTTTATGGATGAACAATCGATCGATATATATTCTATCTATATATATTATATTAAATTTTATAATCCTGCAAAGTTGATGTACCTGGTACTATTTAAAGGTATCAGATATATGGATATACATATGTATGCTTAAGCTCTAGAATTCAGTTACTTTTATCAGATTAATCTAGTAGATAGCGCTAGCAATAAGTGTACATGAAATATTGAACCATTATACAGTATATATTTGTAGTTTTTATAGTGTCATAGTCTATAGATATATATATATACCTATGCACAGTACTATAGTTTATCATTAGTTAACACATATGGTAGATATATTATGATGTTTTCAACTTTTTGATATTACCAGCTTTGCAATCTTAAGTATAGGTTCAATAACCAACTGGTATACGTACCATTGGTACTACCAGGTAGACACCAAATTAAAATTGAGATACATCTTATATACGGTACATATGTATCTTGAGAAATATCTAGAGCTCGGTTAGCCAGGATACATTATAGTATACAGCCGATGATTATATCGATGAGTCCATGATCAATGATGTTATAGCTAGTATACATGATTCAAGATCATAATTATAAGTTAATTACTTATAAGCATATATTTAGGATTCCGCTCTATAGTCAGTTTAATTAGATTTTATGTATACTATATAGTTCGGGTATCATCATTAACCGACTTAACACTTATGAGATTTATATACTGTATATAACGTATCCAAACAACTAAGCCTAGGTCTGGCTGGTTAACTATTTAAGTATCCATATATACAAGTAATTTAGCTATTGACGGCTATGGATTAATTTGTCCAGTTATTCCAGTAATTCCAGTACTGTACAATGTGGTGTAGTTATAATTACAGCTCATCATAATATTGTTACCAAAACATCTTAGGATGGATTATAACGGTGAATAGGCGTTGCAATGGTGGGAAATTGATTTTTTTTCAAATAACGTGGTGGTGTGCGTTAGTTAAAATGAGGGGTAAAATTATGTTTAAAAGGTTGTTGTTTGTTTGGTTAACTACGGCAGAACTATCATTGTGATTGTGCACGCGATGGTACGGATCGGGGACTATTAAAACCCCCATTGGAATATTATGAGAGCTCGAATTCTAATAGAGAGCTTAAGCTTGGTTACACTACTGTAGTTTCTTAAAATGCTTTGCTTTGTAATGCCCATAAGTCCAACAGTTTTTCCCAACAATTCATGATTGGAAAACGTTCTATTATTGTGAATTGTTGGTTAGTAAAACTACACATATATAATCTTTCAATTGATTATCCTAGGCAGAAAATAAATTTCTTATATAATTTTACTATTTTCCAGTAGCTAAATAATCAGTAACTATTCAATTGATGACCAATTTCATTATTTTTAAGGTATCAGGTACTCTTATAGTAAGAATGAACTGTATTACCTTAAAGGCCGGCTAGATAACAATCTAATATAGTAAACAAAACCGTGTTTGTGTGTGGGTTGACTCAAGTTTCAAATCTCATGAAGCAGGCCTGTTTTTTCAGACAGTCATACCCAATCGGCCTCAAACTGAGACAACAACCCTACTATAGATTTTTTTTAACTTTTAGAGCTCTCCTTAAAATGAGCTCATGCCGGTTCTTTAGGCTTAGGCTTACCCTGGAAATTTCACCCAAGGTCTGAGGTAGTAACCGTCTTTGAATCCTTTTTTTACCCCACATCCTCGTACCCTATGCGGGTACCCCAAATTTTTAAATCGATCTTAGAATCATAAAAAAAGTTTGAACCACATTTTACTGTATGACCCCGGAGCTTTCACGGTAATTGATATTTTTTTTTACACGAATCATCAATTGCCATTTATTTTTTAGTCTATTGTAGACAAATACATAAACCTATACTGTAGGCATTAATTTTAATAACTCTAGGCTTGAGATTTAAATTATATTATAATGGTAGATTGGAATAGAATCTTTAGGAAGCCAGGGACACTACCACATGATCATAATTAATAAAAAAAAAATAACATTTGGATTCATTGAATAATTGTAATTGTTACAATGGTTTAAATGGATTAATATTAGATTATTATTTTAGAATTAGCTAGTTTAATTTAGGATTAAATATTCAATATTATTCAAGCTAATGGTTTAAGGACATATGGAAAAACCTAAAATCAACTATGCATGATGAAAATAAATATTTAATATTTCATAAAAAGAAACTGGTATTGATAGGCACTACAGTAGTTTATTGTGTTTACAAAGACAGTTCGGCCAAATATAAATCATTATAATTTACACTTAGCATGTACAGTATGTAAAATATTCTGCAAGCTTAGAAAGTATACTGTATATTTCGGAATAGTTTTTTAGTTAAAAAATATAGTATTGCCCCTCCCTGAATAATTGTAGAACCCTCCAAAAACCGGAAAAGCAAGGCCCTCTAAATAAGATCTCGATCGAAGATTACAAGTTACTTATAGTAACGAAGCACTTACAGTATACTATAGGTTCTATAGGTCGACTGTTTACCAGTGTACACTTAAAACTGTATAATATGATGGATCCGAAATTAATAGCCTGTATAATTAGGTAATGCATGTGTTTCTTATTTTGATTTTTTCTTTTTTTTTTTTTTCACAGTGTTAGCTATAGCATTAGTGAAAAATTCAAGATCTTTAAGCCTTGTTAGATCGACCCTAAAAAAAAAAAAATCCTGAATATTTCCTCTTTTAGAACTCTATTGAGAAGAGAAGAAAAAAAAAAAGGTATAAATATTTGGTAACTTCTCACCAAAATTTTCTAATACCTTTTTTTTTTTTCTCTCTTTTCTCTTTTTTCTCTTTTACTATTTTTCTTTCAATAACTTATTATTTATTCATATACAACAAAAAATGTTTCGATTAACAAAACCAACTGTAAGTCATTATATCTTCCTTCCAAATATAAATAGTAAATAAAAAAAAAAAAAAAAACATACTAACATAACAATAAAGAACATTGCAAAAAATGCAACTAAAAATATTAGAAACTTATCTACTAAAAATTTAAAAGATACATTAAGAGAAGTTATTCCAGAAAAAAAAGCATTATTACAAGAAATTAAAACAAATCATGGTGAAAAATCATTAGGAGAAGTTCAAGTTAATAATTTATTAGGGGGTATGAGAGGATTAAAATGTATGTTATGGGAAGGATCAGTTTTAGATGCAAATGAAGGTATTAGATTTCATGGTAAAACAATTAAGGAATGTCAAGAAATTTTACCAAAAGCACCAGAAGGTGGTGAAATGTTACCAGAATCAATGTTATGGTTTTTATTAACTGGTAAAGTTCCATCAGAACAACAAGTTCGAGATTTATCAAGAGAATTGGCAGAAAAAGCAGAATTACCAGAATTTGTTAAAAAAACTTTAGATAATTTACCACCAACTTTACATCCAATGAGTCAATTTGCAATTGCAGTTACTGCATTAAATCATGATTCAACTTTTGCAAAAGCTTATGAAAGAGGTATTCCAAAAGCTGATTATTGGGAATATACTTTTGATGATGTTATTGATTGTATTGCAAAATTACCACAAATTGCAGCAAAAATTTATCAAAATACTTATCATGGTGGTGGTGCATTAAAAGGTGATGTTAGTTTAACAAATGATTGGTCTAAAAATTATGCCAGAATGATGGGAATGGATGATAAACAAGGATTTGTTGATTTATTAAGATTATATTTTGCATTACATGGTGATCATGAAGGTGGTAATGCATCAGCTCATACTACTCATTTAGTTGGTTCAACCTTATCAGATCCTTATTTAAGTTATTCAGCTGGTTTACAAGCATTAGCTGGTCCATTACATGGATTAGCTGCACAAGAAGTTTTACGATTTGTTTTAAAAATGAAAGAAAGTTTACCAAAAGATTTTACTCAACAAGATGTTTCAAATCATTTATGGTCAATTTTAAAATCTGGTAGAGTTATTCCAGGTTATGGTCATGCAGTTTTAAGAAAACCAGATCCAAGATTTGATGCTTTAATGACTTTTGCAAGTAATCGACAAGAAATTGCACAAGATCCTGTTTTCCAATTAGTTAAAACTATTAGTGAAGTTGCACCAGGTGTTTTAACTGAACATGGTAAAACTAAAAATCCTTTCCCAAATGTTGATTCATCATCTGGTGTTTTATTCCATCATTATGGTGTTCATGAAACTTTATATTATACAGTTACTTTTGGTGTTTGTAGATCTTTAGGTCCATTACCTCAATTAATTTGGGATAGAATTTTGGGTTTACCAATTGAAAGACCAAAAAGTTTAAGTTTAATGAAAATTAAAGAATTAGTTCAATAAAAGATTCCTTTAAATTTTTTTTCTAGTTTTTTGTGTATAAATTTTTTGAAAAATTAAATAGATTAATGATAATAATGTTTTGTATATTTATATTCTTTTTTTTCTTACAATTTCCCAAAGATGTAACATGATTGGTGATCAAATATGCTCAATTAGATGTAAGTTGATTAAAATAAAAAAGTCTTTCTTGATGATTTTTTTTTTTACTTAATAATTTGTAAATTCATTAAAATCCTAAAAACCCTACATACATAGTATTTTTTTTTTTTTTTTTTTTTTTTTTTTTTTTTTTTTTTTTTTTTATATTTTTCTCATTTACCTTTATATAAAAGGTATAATATATATATACTGTTAAATTCAGCTTGTCATAATAATAACTTAATAAAATAATAGATAATAAACATAAACGAAAGAGGACGAAATATTAATAATGGTAATAATAATAATAATAATAAAATAAAAAAAAAAGAAAGATTATAAGTAATTGTGTACGTTTTAATACCAATATATTCATAAATTTTTCTTTTAAAATTAACTATTTGAAGTGCACAGCAATTGGAACAACAATAACAATGATGATAATAATAATACCAGCAATTAAACACATGCGCATCTTCATATCTTTCCACCACATTTGTTTACGAACTCGATTAGCACCTCTTCTAAAACCTTGAGCTGAAACTGCTAAATTATCTGTTTTATCTTGTAAAGAATCTAATCTTTCACCTCTTTCTGCTACTTTATTGATATTTTCTCTCATAATACCAACAGTATCATCGATTTGCTAAAATGAAAATTGTTAGTATGTTTATAAACGCGTTCATTTAAACTTTTTTTTTTTTTTGGGCTATACTTACAGCTTGAATAGCAGCGGTCTTATTTTGACCACCACCTGACTGTGATTGTTGATTAGATGATGAAGATGGAATATATGGATCGTAAGGGACACTTGAAGACATTTTTGTTTATACTTTTGTTGGTGTTGTTAAATATAAAAAAAAAATAGGGTCGTAAAAAATATTCTGTGTGTGTTGTAAAAAGTTTTTGATATGTTATCCAAGATATCCGAATGAAATATTTAAAAAAATAAACTTGTCACCGAATGAAAAACAAATTTAATAAATAAAGTTGATAGTATAAATAGGTTTTGTTTAAAGAAAATTAGTTGTTTAATAATTATCAAATAACAATAGACTTCTTTTTGGTTTGGTTTTGTCGATTAGTTTGATGGTTAATTTTAAAAAAAAAAAAAAAAAAGTGGCGGGTGTAAAATTTAAAACACAAAAATTGTTAAAATGCTTAGGTGTTGCGAAAACAAAAAAAAAAATTCTTTTTGGGAATTAAAACAAATTTATTCGGCTTATACACACTACAGTAGTACTATCCTCGTTGGCTGGTAAAGTGTAAAAAAGGCGGAGTACCATTCAGGCTATGGTAGTAGGAGTTCCGACAATTTTCTTTAAGCGGTACTGCATGATTCACCAGCTACCAATGTGGTATACTATGGTACTTGCCGAGAAAATAAAATTTGGGGGTCTATTTTTAAAAAAATTTTTGATCATCAAAACATAGAAAAAAAAAAAACGGTTATTTATATTTAATTTTTTTTTTCTACAATCCATTTATAGAATCTGATCAAGGAATGTTAAAACTACTTCGATTATCAAGAACAATGTCAACCACAGCATCAGCATCAGCCGCCGCCGCAACTGCAACTGGTTCTTCTACAACTCAAGGTCCAGTTCATAATTTAATCAAGCAACGAATTCAACAAGAATTTAATCCTACTTTTTTAGATATTGCTAATGATAGTCATAAACATACCCATCATCAAGCTATGAGAGGCGCTAGTAATATTACTGAAAGTCATTTTAGATTAACTATTGTTAGTTCAGTATTTGAAGGTAAAAATCAACCAAGTAGACATCGAATGGTTTATTCTTTATTACAAGATGAAATGAGTAGAGAAAATGGTATACATGCATTACAATTAAAGACTAAAACCCCTCAAGAATGGGAAAAAGTTAATAACTAGATCTAGGTTATTTCCTTTATTATTTATTTTATTATAATATCGTAGTAGGACGGTAAAAATAAAAAAGGAGTATGGGTATTGTCAAATGATGAATTCTGATAGATCATTTTTTTTTTTTTTTTTTTTTTTTTATTTATCTACATCAAAAGTTAACTACCAAAATAGATTCATCATTGTTTATTAATCTCTTACATTAATATTCTATTCTATTAATTTTCATTACTAACTTACTAACTTTATTTTTTCATCTTAATCAAGGTTTTTTTTTTTTTTTTTTTGTAGAAATGTTTGGAGTTGAAATTCAACAGACATCTGGAATAGCTACTGCATGGTTAATGGCAACAATTGGTGGTAATCAAAGATCAATAAATAAAAATCGAATCAAAACAACCAATATCAAAAATATTTGCGAAGAAGTTTCAAAAAATGATTCAATTCCTTTAAGAGTATCATCAAGTATAATGTATGGTACAACCTTAGTTCATAATCATCAAGTTGGATATTTATTAAATGATATAACAATGGCAAAATATAGTTTGAATAGTTTATCATTTAAAACTCGTGAATTATTTAAAAATTATACTACAAAAGAATCAATTGAGGATAATTTAAACACTTCAGATAATTTATTAATTCAAAATGATCCAAAATTTAGTTTGGAATTTGATTTGATTCCAATACCACCTTCACAATTATTTTTTCAAGATAATGACCAAGATAATAATAACAATACCCATAATAAGACTGGTTCATTTACTGGAATTAATAGTATTGATGATAATAATTTTGATCAAAGTGGGTTAGATGTTGAGTTAACAAATACTATTCGTCAATGTTTAGAAGATAATAATAATGAAAGATTGGATTTTCAATTTAATGAAGATGGTACAATTAGTAGTCCAGAACTAGCTCCAATTAATGAATTGGATGATATTAATGATATGGATATAGATATGAATCAAAATTATGAAGGTTATGATATGGAAATGGATAATGATGTACCAAACCAATTAGAACAGTTACAAGGTGAAAGTAATTCAGATGAAAATAATCAAGAAAGAGTTAATTCAACAAATTTTAAAAAAAGAAAACGAGATCAATGTGTTGAATTTGATGAACAAGTTAGTTTACCACATTCATATTTTAATCACAATACATATATAACAGAAATGAATAATTTAAAAAGACGAAAAATTGAAAGAACTAAACAACAATTAAATGTTGAAATTGCTGCATCATTAATTATTGGTGGACCATTTCAAAATGCTTTTGATAGTTTAGTTTTTAATAATTTTGATGATAATTATAGAGATAATATAACAGATATTGGTGAAGGTGAAATTGAAAATGATCAAGATCAAGATCAAGAAAATTTATTAAATACACCAATTCCTTCTACACCAGGGTCAATTGAATTGGGGAGAGAAAGAATGTTGTCAAGAAGAGAATCAAGAGCTTCAAGTGTTAATACAAATCTTGGATCAATAGGAGGTGGAACACCAAGTTCTCAAAATACTGTTGATAGATTTAATATTAATACTGAATTTAGTATGGATGATATGAATTTTGGAAATGATTTGGAAGGTTATGAATTGGATTTTGATGATAATAATAATGATTATAGAAATGAAGGTTCAATTGTTGAAGAAATTAGTAGTAATGAATTTGAAAATATGTTATCTGATATGAAAGATTATTTAATGGAAATTAATCATACTAGTAATGATTTGACTTTTAACACGTTATGTGATGATTTTAATTCAAGAAGAGAAAAAGTTTCAAATTTTTACAAGTTATTATGGATGGCTGATAGAGGTGAATTGGCTTTAAGTCAATCAACCCGTCAATCAGAGCAAAATGATTTCAGTATTATTTTAATGTAGAAGTAAGTTTTTTGTTTATATCATGGTATAGATTTCTAATTCATAATAATAAATAAATAACGATAGCTTTAATCTTCAAATCTCCATAGTAACAGGTTCACGCTTTTATATATAGCAGGTTTTTTTAGTCTCGTAACTGGTTGGGTACCATTAACTACTGGTACTAGTACTTGTGTTAGTGTTAGTGTTGCGCGAGTGTAGTGTAATGTTATGAAAAATTTCTACTATAAATTAAAATTTTTTTTCAAACTTTTCAAACTTTTTTTTCTCTTTCTTTTTCTTTTTTTTTTTCTTCTTCTTCAATAACAACTAACCAAAATTGTATGTCAACTAACTACCCTTAACATAATATATATGTTATTAGGTTATCAACTTTTTTTTTTTTCTATTATGATGACTATAATTTGCGTTTGAATGATCAATTGCACCGAGGTATCGCCTATCTCACTATGGGCATTGATTGATATGTAACCAATTTTTTACGTCTGATTCTAAGAAAAAAATCTAAATTTTTAATTTTCTAAAAGTATAACTTTACTAACAAGATTCTAGGAATTCAATGGTAATAAATAATTAATAAATTAAATGTTTATATAGAGTCTAAGTAAAAAATATTTCTATCAATAATTACACAATTTGCTCTAATGTTCTAATACTCTAATACTCTAAAAAAAAAAAAAAACATGCCTAGTTTATTGTCAACCAACTTTCTTTATCATCAACTTGATCCCAAATAAATTCTTTTAAAGGTTTACCAACTTTTTCACAAACATCACTTGCCCATAAAACATCTAAATGTGAATAACCTGGTAAATCAAATACTTTAAATTTAATAAATTGTTCATAACTAGTTAATCTAGTAATTAAAGAATAAGGATCAACTAAATTATCTCTTCCTGGTGCAAAAATAGCTAATGGTGGGAATGTTTCTTTATCAAACCAATGATCAACTGATTCATTAAATATACATCCATTTGATGCAAATCCTCCTTTACCTAACCACCAATACATTAAATCACTACTAACATAAACTGGTGAAAATAAAAATTGTCTACTTCTAAAACTTCTATTCCATAAACTATCATTCCATCCTAACATATAATTAAACATAATGTATCCAAAAAATGTATACATTGATTCTGGCATAATCCCATGGAAAAAATTCATTAATCCAATAAATGAATGATGTCCAAATACAAATCTATAAATCGGTCTTGGTAAAATTCTAATAAATTTTAAAAACCATCGATCTAATAATGGTCCTGTATAAACAGCTGGTGATAATGCAGTAAAACTACTTAATTTTTCACCAATTTCTGGATGACAATCTCTTGCTAATGAATAAAAAGTTTGTGTTGTACCTTGAGAATGACATACTAATGCTAATTTATTACTTGATTTATGATTATTTAAAACATAATCAATCATTGAAGGAATATCAATTGATCCCATTTCTTTGATTCCCCATTGCCACATATGAACATTGAATCTTGAATAAATTGAATGACTTGGTCTAAATCCACATCTATTATTACCTAACCAAACATCATATCCTGCTCTAAATAAACACATTGCTAAACTATTATCACCACTTGTAGCATAAGAAGCTGATGATTGCATTAACCCATGAACCATTAAAACAGGATATCGTTTATTTCTAATTTCATCAGTTTCATTTGGATTAATAATTCGATGTAATACAATTTGAAATCCATCTTTTGTTGTAATAACATGTTCTGTTAAATCTAATTGTGATAATTTAATATAATATCTTAAATCTAACTTTAATTTTTGTTCTTCTTTACTTAAATTAGATGTAACTTTATTAATAGGTTCAGAATTTGTTAATGATCTAAATAACATTCTAGTAATTGCACAAATCATTAATACCATTAAAAATATAGCTGAACATATTGATGATGTATAATAACAAAATACTACTGTAATCCAATCCCAAATTGTTAGCTTTTCTTTATAATGAATTTCATGTGTATTTGATATTAATTCTGGTTGTTGCTGTAATATGCTGTTAGCTTTTGTATTATTATTATTTCTATTTCTATCATCGTTAGTATTAATATCATCATTAAGTGTTATATTATCATAATCTGTATTTGCTGATCTATAAGTAGAAATATCTGTCGTAGTTTTGTTATATATGGTTTTTGTAGCAGCAGTTTGAGCTCCACTACTATTGTCTTGTTCTTCCACAGTCATTGATGCTAAAGAGCTGTATCCAATAGTAGGATAATAATTGTCTTTAATTTTTCGTGGAATTTTTGATATTATTTATATAAAATATGGTTTTCTTGAGTAAATTTTTTTTCCCTTCATGTAATATTATAATATCAGACTCTAAATAAGATGAAAAAAGATGGATAGAATTTGGTTTTAGATTTCTGTAGCGAAAAAGTAGGATAATAATAGAATAAAAGTAGTAATAATAATAGGTTAGATTAAAGAAAAAAAGAAGGTTTTTTTTTTGAGTTTTTTTTTTTTTTTTTTTTTTTTTTTTTTTTTTTTTTTTTTTTTTTTTTTTTAAATTCACTTAACACAAAAAAAAAAAAAATTTTTTTTTGTTTTTTTTTTTTTTTTTTTTTTTTTTTTTTTTTTTTTTTTTTTTTTGTAGATATAAGCCACACTAACTAAAGCAAAAAAAAATTTGCTTGTGATTTTTTTATTTTTTATTTTTTATTGTATGATTATTATTTTGACCCGCAAAACAAAAACATTGGACAATTTTTTTACATCATGATAGTCTAGTGATTGATTATTTCAAAGATTAAAAAGATTTTTGTATACCAGGTACTTTATAGGTATTATTATTGCAATATCATACTAGGCTATATATAAACTAAGAATTGATATCAATTGTTGACACTACAATTATACATTACGTGCACATATACAATATATGCCTCGAAATTCTATGCAGTAGCTACATGTAGCAGATATATCATATATATCAAATAGATACAGGTTTACCACTAAGGAAGATTGATCTGAGAAAATTTGTTCCTATTGAGGATGATCGATTGACATCATCCCAAATAGTGTTATTATGATTCAAATAGAGCTAATTACTGTGCTAGCTCAGTAATTATAATATTTATACATGTTTGCACTTAAGCAAACTAAGTCATCGAATTCTATGCATAAGAAATTGGTCATCCATTCTGGATTCATGGATACCATGGTATATCATGATATGTGGATAATCGATTATAATATATATATAAAGAGTAGTAATTTTAAAAGCCTCAGACATTAAGTGACAATTCGCATATATGAGTTTAAATTAAATATAAAAGCATCAAATATTCAATTTCAACTGAGCTTAAAATGGCCAATTATTGGTAGATTCGAAATTCACCAGTATCAAATATATGACAAGTCAACTTACCATGGTATTATCATCGATATATATTTAATAAATGATCTCAAGATATCTTTTTTTGGTGTGGTACTAGTAGTAGTGTGGTACTTTCTATTGATATGACTACTCCCAACTTGCGTGCGCGAAAAAATCCCAAAAAAAACAACACCAAATTTTTTGAACCCTTTTTTTTTTTTTTTTTTTTTTACTGTTCAACTTTTAATAGGCCGGAGAGTACCAAGGCCTAAACATCGGAATAAAGCATGAAAGTAAAAACCCACTTAAATTTCCAACATCACAAAAAAATTTCAACCCAAAAAAAAAAAAAAAAAAAACGACATAAATTTTTTTCAACTGAAATTTTTCACCATCCAAAAGAAAATAATAATAAGAATAAGATAAATAAGAAAAGATGAAATCTAGTCGAGCAATTCAATTAATATCAAGAAGAGCATATTCAGCGACTACTAGCACAACAGAATTAAAAGTTCCAACTGGATTCCAACAAATCTATAATGAAGTAGACCAACGATTAGCTCGAAATAGATTAAATACAACCAATAAAAATTTAGTTTATCGACCAAGACGTGCTAAAGATTTAACCTCTAGAAAAGATCCAATTATTGTAAATGGACAAAAATTAGAACCAATGTTTTGGAAAGGAAAACCAGGTAAAAAAAATTTAACTAAATGTATTAAATTAATTTCATCACAAGAAGAATTTGAAAAAACAAAACAAGTGATTCGAGAATATGCTCAATATTATCCTGAAGATTTAGAAAGTAAACATGCAGCTAGATTATTAAGACAAGGTACAATTTTAGGTTTATATAATAATGCTGTTACTTTTGCTCATTCAAATTCTTTGGGTAAAATTTTGGATGAACAGTTTTATTTAGAACAAATGAGATTATTAGGAATTAGAATGGAATATACAAATGCAAGTGATAAAAAATTACAAACTATCGAAAAAATTTACAATAAACAATCAGGCAATGTTCAAGCATCAATGTTGAAATTAGTTGCATTAACTAACTTATCAAAAAATGGTTCAACAAATGAATCAATTAAAACTAATTTGAAAGATTCCATTAATAAATTAGAGTATCAATTATCAAAATTAGATATTGAATCTTTTTTGAATAATTTACCCAGAACAAAAGTAAACTCACTATATATTGATTTGAGTTTAGCAAAAGAGGCAGTTGAAACTAATGGTGCTAATATTGAACAATTGAATAAGTTATATCAAGTAGTTGGTGAAAAGATTCCAGAAACTCAATTTGTTCAATTATATGTTGAAAATATTCGAAATGGTGTACAAAAAGAGTTGGCTAATAATAATTCCGAAACTATTAATGAAGAAGAACCAGAAGTTGCTGAAGAAACTAAGGCTTAAAAAGTTTTTATTTTCTAACAAAAAAGTTGTGCATGTATGTATTTTATTTTATATATTCTTTTTTTTAGATTTTTGAATCTTATTTGTAAATAGATCCTTTTTTTAAATTGAAAAATAAAAAAAAAAGAAAAAAAATTTAATTAAACAAGTTTTGGTTTTTAATTTGTCCAGGTTTTTTGCAATGGTAAACAATAAAATTATATTTGTGATATATAATATATATATATTTCTAGGACTATAGTTTATATTCTTGATTGCAATGGATCCCGAGTTATTAGCATATATATTATTGCAATTGTTAACTAGCAGCTGGTATACATGTATAATATATATATATACAGCATATACATGTATATATAACTATATTGTATGCAATATATACATGTATATATCAATTGATTTCGGTGAGATATCAATATTGACCAATTATTATAATTAAAAGGAAGTATATTCTGAAACGTGTGGTGCACATATATGTAAATTTACAATTGAAATATAAATCTCCATATATACTGTATATATTAATTAATTTAAATGATCTATCATGATGAGCGAATTAATATATATAATATAGATCATGATGATACATCGATCCATATGTATATATATATATATATATCTATATATATCTATAGGGCTTATATGTATTTTTTACATACTCTAGATACAGTATATATATTGCAATTGGTAAATCAATATTAAAAGTACATACATGTATGTAATATTAGAACTTTTTAGATTTTATTTTCGGATCCGACTTTAAAATGACATTCAAAGATTTTACTCGATTTGATTGCATGCGATTGCATATCCAAAAAATTTTAACAAAATCCTGAAGAATACACCTCTCTACAAGTCCAATTTGTAGCTCCTCCTCTACAAATTTGACCTGTATAGAGGTGTATAGAGAGCCTTTTTTTTGCTTTTTCTTAGTTGTTTTTTGCTTTTTTTCGACTGAATTATTGATTAAAATTCGAATTTAAGTGATTTAGTCGTCAGAAAAGCTTTACTCAACCGCATTTTATGCGGCTGATGCGGCTCTGAAAGCTCGAATAATTTGAATTGTTTCTAATTTCAAGTTGTTTAACGATAAATTCTGCCATATGTAGTTTATTTAAAGTGAAAAATCAAAATTAACATATGTTCAATTTTATAATATATTTTTTATTTTTTATTTCCTGCTTTTATCTTTTACTTTTAAATCAATTTTCGAAAAAACTAAGGGATATAATATAAGATCAAAAAATTGAACAATCTATACAATTTTTTGTCTAAATTGTTAAAATGGGAGTCAAAATTTCAGACGAAAAATTATGCAAATATCTTTAAAAAGCTGCTTAAAATTAAATCGACCGATCCTTGCGTTGCATATGTACAACTCTCTACAACCTCTCATTTTTGGTCTAAAAAGTTCTATTATTTCAAAATTGCGGTATACGTGTATATGTTGCACTAATATATATAAATTTATAATTAATTACGCTAATCTGATATAATTAATTATATATATAATCATTTATAATACAAAATATCTTACAGTAGCCATGGCATAGGTATATACAAGTTGTATACATATGTATTACATATATATATGATATCGATATCAGTCAACTAATTGTCAACGTGTACAAGACCTAGCTTAAGCTTAAGAACTAATCCAGATATATTAATTATAAGTACGTATACTTTAAAAACATTGTAGGGGTTTTAAATTGATTATGTATATAATTATAATCATAATAGTCGAAATCCGGCCAGGCCCAAGTAATTTACAATATTGTTCAATATTGTAATCATGATGTAGAGCTAGACTACATCCGATATATACTGTATATCACCTGGTAATATTATAACCTAGCTAGGCCTATAGTTATTGTAAATATCAATTGATTAATTAAACATATGTTATATTGCAATTGGAAAACGTACAAGTGCGTTATAGCTGCTATGCTATATATATACCGTATATACAGCTGTATATGGAATTGCAGTATACCTTTTAAATTGTACATATTAGTTAATATTAATTGTATATATACATACAGCTGTATATATAATTATAATCAATTGCACTGGTACGTGTATGTATACGTTGATCTGGACTAAACACTCACTTAATTGGTATTAAGTCGTAAATATATCCTACCAGTTATGATTATCAATTACTGGTGGCCATCTTAGTACATTTATCCAATATTAATATCCGATATATAATTTTGGTATATTAAAAATATTAAATTCTATAGTTAAATTAACGAAAATTTATCCATATATAGAAATGTCGGCTACCCCCAAATAAAATAGTAATGGTGGAAAAATGAGACAAATAATATACATATTATAAATGGCATCAAAACGATCATTGATTTAAAAAATTTTTATTCAGATTTACATGTATTATTATGCAGGTAATACAAATTTTAAATCGTTTAAGGTTTACAATTACGTTTACAAGCATGTGGACTTAAACATGGTTAACAAGCTTGCCACAGGTAAGCTTAAGGGGGCCGCGGCCGGGGGAGTTGTACGGCGCATGTACACCTATAGTATACAATTGATTGTACATTTGTAGGATCAGATTTAAATATATCAATGTTTGAACAACTGGTACAAAGAACATTATGATTACCAGTAATACTCTGTCAGTGTATTATGGATGGTAATTATAAGAAAATTATCATATCTGATACACATACACTTATAAATGATAATATTCGCTTAATTCACTACGATACTCCAATGTTAATTGCGATATACCGGTCAGTACATAGGTACCGGTACCACATACAAGTACAACACACGCTTAAGAATTCTGAGATATATACTGTGAGTAGTATGATAATTAAGTCCATAGTGTACAGTTGTAAATTACCGATCGATGGCATTAAATTAACGGCATCGTGAGGTAACACAGATCATCATATATTAACCGGTACCGTATGATATAATTTAAAATGTATCCATGGATATATTTAATATGATATATAATATAAATGTTAACAAATTTACCTGTTACCGCACCATGGTATAATATACATCTACCTTATATATATAATATCTAAGTCGAACTCGGATCTGAATAGCTAGTTAACAATTGTAATATTAATGCATAATTAACGTTATAAATTAATTCATAATTGCTATGGCGCCAATTAATTTTATTAAGATGAAAAATACTGTATATATATCTTGAGATTAATATTATATATATTCTAAGCCAGCTGTACATGTATACAATTAAATTCAAACAACCAATTACCAATGTTAATATATATGTATATTTCTATGAAGGGTCAATATACTGTGATGATATATCCATAACAAGAGCAATTGATATGTATTACAGTAGTTATAATATAGTAACTTTACTAGCTAAGTTCAGCTTTTTTTTGTTTTGGTGCCAGTCATCTAAAAATTAATTGGATATATGCATCTATTGTTTGATATCCGGATCGATCATAGCTTAATTTTATATTGCATTTTAATGTTTTAATGTACAATATTTTTAAAATTACAACTTTGACCTGATAAATTTATATAGAAGGTTACCAGGTAACTTATGAGCACAAAAATATTTTGTATTCTGTAACACTACTCTACTACTAGCTAGACTTCTACCGCAATCCATTGCAAATAGCCTCATATATATTATGTTCTCATAAAATGATATTTTCAATCAACTAGCCAATAATGATTCTAGAAGGGATTAGTTTATTTCAATTTAAAAAATTTCAGTTATTCTTCAAGAGGTGCGTAAAATTCCGTCGACTCACGTGATGGAGGGGGTAGTTAAAAGTTACTTTATAAGAGGGGGGTTTGAGACCTAAATTCGCCGCATATAAGCAAGGCTTTAAATTTAAAGCAGGCTTATTTTTATAAACATTAAAAAAATAATGATGAATTCAATTTTGATTATTATGAATCACTTAGTAACTAACTGAATAACTGAGAGTAGAATGGAGGACTTGCTAAGTTACTTATTGTTGTGAGCTACGTACCTGGTACCAGCGATCAATATCAGTCAAGTATTTTCATTATATTATGCTTAAATTTATTGGTGTTTTAGGCTTTTTTAAAATTAATTCATTTTTTTTTTAAAACTATAAATTTAACCGAATTTCCATTTATAAATCTTTTTTAAAATTTTTATTTTTATTTTTTTCATCTTCTTACCTTCACTTTTGAAAAAATTAATAGACTAAAAATAAATTAACAATAGAATATATTTTAAAAAAAATGGCAACAAATATTACATGGCATGCTGGATTAACTCACCAAGAACGAGTTGAATTAGTTGGTCAAAAAGGATTAACATTATGGTTTACAGGTTTATCAGCATCAGGTAAAAGTACCATTGCTACAGCATTAGAACAACATCTATTACATAAAAAGGTATTTTCCTATCGATTAGATGGTGATAATGTTAGATTTGGATTGAATAAAGATTTAGGTTTTTCTGAAAAAGATCGAAATGAAAATATTAGAAGAATTTCTGAAGTTACTAAATTATTTGCAGACTCTGGTGCAGTTTCAATCACATCATTTATTTCACCATATCGACAAGATCGTGATAAAGCAAGAGAATTACATGAACAAGGTAAATTGCCATTCATTGAAGTTTATATTGATGTTCCAATTGAAGTTGCAGAACAACGAGATCCAAAAGGTTTATACAAAAAAGCAAGAGCTGGTGAGATTCCAGAATTCACTGGTATCTCTGCTCCATATGAAGAACCATTAAAACCAGAAATTCATGTCAAGAGTCATGAATTAACTGTTGAAGAAGCAGTTAAACAAATTACTGATTATTTAGTTGCCAATGATTATATTAAATTAGCATAAATAAAAAATAATAACATTGATGAATAATGTATTTTGTTTAATAATTTAAATATATATATATATATATATATATAATGCAAAATATTATCTTCTTAAACTATCCAATCTTGCTTGTAAATCTTCATCTTCACCACCACCAATGGCTTGAGCAACTCGTTGATTCTCTTTAACATTTTGTGAAGCGATTCCACTTGGGGCTTCACCCAAAGCTTGATTTAAATCAATGCCAATTTCATCCAATACTTGATTAACAACTTCTTCACTTTCATCTTCATCAACTTCAACACTATCATCAATAGCATCATCCATCATTTCTTGTCTTTGTTCCATTAAATCATTTTCTTTTTCAAAATCCATTGCAATTTTTTGTAAACCTGGTAAATTCATTTGTTTATTCATACCTGATAACAATCTTGTTGCACCTTTCATACTTTGCATCATCTGTTGATTACTTCTAACACCTTGTAATTTTAATGAAATACCTTGAATTTGAGTTTTCATTTGATAAAATTTTTGAATATAATTTCTAGTTCTAACTAAATCTTTTGCCATCACTTTAACAGCACCCATTTGTCCTTGTTTTGCACTTTTTTTTATATCTTGAACTAATTTCTTTTCTTGCTGTTCTAATTTAGTTCGTTCTCTATCTAATTCTCGTTGTGTCTTTTCTAATGCTCTTTGATGCTATTAGTAAATAGTTAGTATGTGTTTTCTTTTTTATTATTATAAATCTATTGCAACCATGCTTACCTTTCGTAGTTTTTCCTGTGGTGTCATACCTCTACCAAACAACCATTGTATTGTTTCCATCTTTGTTATTGTGTATCGCTTGTTCGTTGAATTTTGTTAGTATATAAGGTGGTTGGCGTGTTGGTTAGTAAGAAGTATATTATTATGTGTAGTCTCACAAAAAAAAAAAAAAAAAAAAAAAAGATAAAGTGATGATGAAAAAAATAAAAAACCAAGAACAAAATACCATGGTACAGCACAAAAAAAAAAAAGGTTTAATGCCGACGATAAAAAAAAAAAAGCACAGATCAAGATGATGACATTTTTGAGATGCAGGACAGGAAGTCATGAACTCAATATTATAGTATGTTGCTATGAA
>JAJLUL010000178.1:0-41889 GCA_030564325.1 Blastobotrys capitulatus | reverse complement strand
GGTTGATTAAAATATAGAGCTCCTAGGTCAAAGTTGTGCCTGAGCGAGTCTGCTAGTGAAAGAAATGGTGATCATTATACGTTTTACGTTTGTCGTCTGTGCCCCGCCCACCCCCCTAGCTTGTCGTTTGTCAGCTTTTCGTTTGTTGCTTCTGATTTGCTATATACAAGAGATCAAAGTTATGTCTGAGCGACTCTGCTACAAGAAGTGGTGATCGTTATACGTTTGTCGCAGGCCCACCACCCACCCCGCCTCTCAGCTTATGGCCCTGTATTTCTTTATTTACTATAGGACGAACAGAATAGAGGTTGAAAAATTCCTGCTTGCGCGGGGCTGCTGGCGAAAGAAGCGGAGCCGCTGTTTCGGGCCTCCGACTAACGCAGCTCAAGCTACGCTGGGAAGAGAACACTGATTAGTCAGCAAAAACATGTACAAATTTTCTCTACCTATTTTTCGCGTTGAATAGAGTTGTCGGTTTCACCTCCAACCATAATGGTTATTGAGATTTGGTGGATGATCAACAGCACAGCATGCTATATATGGTGTAGAGGTATACATGGCTTATTTTGAATTGTTTAAATAAGGATTAAAGACTCGTTTATAGCAACTGATACTGCCGCAATATTTACATATGTTAGTATTGTTATATACAGCATGTACAATATTGTATAGTTTGCCCTACAAACCAAATTAAGCTTCTATATATATATTAATTATAAAGTGGAAAAACCTCTCAGTATTGAATTTTGAAATATTTCATTTGAATATAAGTATGAAGGTCTTATAAATAGATCTTGAGTTGAATTAGTTTAGCACTTTACAAAGTTTGAACTATATACATGTATAGCTAGAACAATTTCCAAAAAAAACTACTACTTCAATAAAAGTAATATTTATATATATATAAATTGAGTAATGATTGGTTTTATTATTGGTAACTTAAGTAAATAAATTATAATATTTAGTACTATTATATATATATATGATTAATATTTAAATCTATACAAGTACATACTGTATATATCTGTAATTATTTAAGGAAAAACTGATTCAATAGAAAAAATTTAAATTATAATAATTCTTATAAATTTTAGACCTGAATAGACATGTAATATATAAATTCGTCATTAGTTTTTTGAAAATATCATTTAATGGTAAGTATAACTCAAAATACAACTTCAACTATTGTTGTTGGATGTGATAACTCTAACTCTCTTAAGCAAATAAAAACTAGCCTCTAGTTAAATTGTTATCAATTTTAAAACCACTCTTATTGAAAAAAAGAAAAAAAAAAAATCAAAATCCAATTAATTTTACATATAATAATTTTTTTTCTTAATAAAAATTTAAGAAAGAAAAAAAAAGGAAACAATACCACCATATCAATATAATACAAAGGAATAAAAGTATACTTAACCTTTTGCTCAATCGAGTAGACAGCAAAATTAATGAATCGAAACAAATATGAACACTGAATACTTGGATGGAAGATCTGAAAACCTATTGTTTGTATTGTTAGTAATTTTTCTTAACTGTATTGTATGAATGATCGATATAAGAAACCTTTTTTCTCTTCTTCATTTGATATTTTTTTAGTTTTCTTATTATAATGAGTTTAGTATGTATTAATAGTTATGCCCCATTGTAATGGTATACCCAATGGCTCAGAAAAAACTTAACTATAGCTAATTTGTATGAGGCAGTTCACATTTGCTAAATTGTTAGTTTTTTTTGCCCCAATCAACATGTATAATAAGTAATAAAACCAATATGAAAAGAACTACTATCAAAAATTTAACTAATATTGACGAATTCACATTGATGTTAGTTTGCCCATTCAGGTTAAAATCCATAAGACTGATCGATGATCATGATGGAAAGTCTAGATTCTAAATAAATAAATAGCTTTGAGTAATATATTATAAAGTTGAATTAAAGGAAAAAAAGTGCGCTTTTATATTTAATACGATTAAATCCTCAAAACTGATCCTTTACCTGGTTGAATTTAAAGTAATAGTGATGATCAATGGATTTTAAGATTGCTTCAGGTAATAAAAGCTAAAGTTAACTGTGTTAGCCCCTGAGTTTTAAAATGAACCTCAAATCATTATCATTATATGACTAGTACAGTATTGATCGACCAATTTTAGACTTCCTGTACAACCGTATACAGCGCTAGCGCTATATAGTACTGCATCATACATGCATATCGTAGTAATCGGAGACAGGATGCATATTTCCTACAAGTTATTGCAGACCGGTATCCATAATTATACTGTGTATATGCTACATGTATCGATTTAACATTTACTGGTACTGTATAACGAGTTTGCAATCTGTTTTAATCTTCTACTGACGGTACTGTAACCAAAAAACAAAAAAAAATTACTTTAAATTAATTTTCCTGAGAAAGAATTCTTAGACTGTGCTTGTAGATTCGGGAGATTTAATTAGCTACAGACGTATGTACAGAAATCCTTTTTTTTTTTTAATTTTTCAGATGAAAGCTTTTTACTGATCCTCAGGATTATTGTGTGTACTGTATGTATGTATATAATAAACATTGTAATCGAGATTTCTTTAAATTTGGGATGTGCTGTAAAACCAAATTATTAATCTTGGTCCTACTGTAGGGTACAACGTTAACGTCAACAATCCTACCACATGGTACAGGGGCAACCTGCCTACCTTCCTCAGTTGGGCCACCTGAGCCCGGTTTGAAATGAGGCTGAAACATCCTGTTATTACAGAGTGTAGACCCAAGAGGATCCGGATCGATATATAGCTAGCGCGCCTGCACAGCGCAATGACGCGATGCAACGATCTACAAGCATAGTTACCTATAATTGTAGGACCAACCATGGCAGCTAAATAATCGTAATCGAACTACTACTGTAAACTTTTAAAGACGATCTTGGTGCCACAAAAAAAAAAAAAAATCAGATACATCGGTCCCGGATGTAAACTAATTTAATGATACATATGTACCGGGTACATGTATCATTGATATGGATGCATGTATATCGATAGGTTTAAACTATAGTGCAGCATAAAAAAGAGGTGGTATGAATGCCAAGCTACTTAAAGTTAGTGAAACGTACCCACATTTGATAGAAAAATCATTATGGGTAACATTAAATTTTTATTAATCATTATATATTTATTGTAGACTATAACATTCGATTAATTTAAGCTAATAAAATTTAATATATATGGCCCAGGCTTTTGAATTCAATAGTCTATTATAATAATATATATATTCAAATCGAAATTTGTTTGTACTATTAGAACTAGATATGTATAAATGGAGCTGAAATTCTCTCAACTCAGTTAAGAGTAAACTGATTAATAAATTACCAATCAAGAGCAAGCTAATATAGTTAAATGTATCACAATACACAATTCTAGCATATACAGTGTGTTAATTAGATATATTTTTATATGAAGTGCTTATTTTATCTAGCACCAAGGTGGGAATTACCTGGGTATAATGATCAAAAAATTCGAGCAAGTAAACGGAAGTTTGCATATATAATAAACGAGGTATTAAAAGAATATGGAGAGACAAAAAATGTTCAAATTGAGTTTAATGAAAGAAGACAATATCTTGAGGCAACTTTTGAATGTAATGAAGAAGCATTTTATGAAATTAAAGATTTGTTAAATTATCATACTTTTGATATAAGTATTTGGGAGTAAAAATATACAAAAACAACTAGTCCTTAGATGAACATTTTTTTAATACTAATATATATACAATACATTGCAAAATTAGCCATACTAATACCAAGCCCCAAATGAACATAATAAAGGGTTCTAAGTCAGTTAGACCATGATCAATTAACATGTTTTAAAGTTTTTATTTTTTTATGAATACATGCATACATATAAAAGCTTGTACATGTACAGTTGTACATGCATTATATGTATGTATTAATTGTAATTTTATCAAAATATAACAATAAAAAGTATCACGCAACCTCTAGCTTTCTTAAGTGTTTAACTACCCATCCTAATTTATATTAATAATAGTTTTTATAGCCCAAAGATCTATGTATAAAAGGAGTTTCGATAATATACTTATTTGTTTTTGCTAGCTAGTTGCTTCAAACGCTAGATTTGGTAAAACCTTTACTAGAAAAAACTATGATATATCTTTAAAATTATAATGCATCTGATGATTCTTAAGTGATGGTGTGTTAACTATTGACGATACCTGGTGGATTGGAGCCCCTATAATTATTTTGGTTAGTGATTTTTCTAATGCTACGATCGCAATATATATGACACACATTCAGACAAAAAAATTATTTTTAAAAAAAGGAATGAACCAGTTTTGATTTTTTTTAGTAAAAGTAAGTTAACACTACTATTTCTAGTTTTATGGTATGAAAATATGATAACTTTTTGGTCATATAAAACATTAAATGATAATGAAATGAACCTTGAATAGTTTTTCTTATAATTTGCCCATCTGGGGTAGTCTGTTAGTATACCTATAATGTCGTTTTAAAATCTAGTATGTATGCTTGATTTATAAACAAAAGTATATATGCATGGTAGGATGAATCAACCAAAGATAATATATTGAAATTTAGAGAGATTTCTAGTTTTTTTATATTCAATTATAATATAATATTTATTTTTTGCATATACCAATCAACCAGCTTAGCCTTGATCTTATACCCCTGTCAATTAATTAAAGTATTCGAACTTTTGGGTAAATTTTTGCTTTCTTAATAATTAAATCTATTAATTTTACTATGTAATTGCACTACTTATATCTCAATTATGATCATGGGTGACTAGACTAAACTATTCCAGGTACTAGGTACTTTAGTCTAAAAAGGAGAATACATTTTGTGGATCGATAGATCTTAAACCCGTGTCATAACGAGCTAAAGTAGGGGTTGACTTATAATTATATATTTCATTGTACAACATTATCAGATGA
This sequence comes from Blastobotrys capitulatus, assembly GCA_030564325.1. Lineage (NCBI taxonomy): Eukaryota > Fungi > Ascomycota > Dipodascomycetes > Dipodascales > Trichomonascaceae > Blastobotrys > Blastobotrys capitulatus. The sequence goes on along the minus strand of JAJLUL010000178.1, from coordinate 36,935 downwards.
GATGGTGGGCTATCCTGGATGGATGGACACATAATCTTAAATAGAACTAGCTGAATAATGTATGTATCCTTGTACAATATCGTACTTGTACAATTCTTAACTAATATTTCCTAATCATTGCAAGATAAAGTACGTACGATATAATAGGAACAGAATACTTATCAAGTTCCACTGCAGCTGCAGCTAACGTAACAGCACAACAATCCGATTCATATACAAGTTATATGTTTAAATTCTAATCTATATTATTTAAATATTATCGAACTGGAACGAAAAAAGATCATACTAATACACGGTACTAGAATTCGGATCGATTAACATTTATTATTACTATTATTATTAGATTCTATTATATAATATTCCATATTCAAATTCCATTAAATATAAAATTTTGTGACCCCGAAGATTTAATCTAATAATTCAATGTACCACATATTTATGACCTTTTGTTTAGTAAAAAAAGAAAAAGATAGAGGATTGTATAGTTAACAAACTAACTAGTTGACAATCATAACAACTGATTACTTTTCGATCAAAAATTGTGGTGGGGTCTTAAACATGACGAACTAGCTGAGCTATTGTTAGCAAACCTTTACTTTCTAAACCAAATCATATATCATTTAAAAAATCATCAGGTCAATAAATAATAAAATGTAACTAATAACTATCATTGAAAAATAAAATAGACTTCTGTTCATATGTAGTAATTTTATATTATCATTATTTTTTTTTTTTTTTTTTGATAGATCCCGTCATAAAAACAAGCATTTTCAAAAACTGAAAAAACTCGCAAAAAAAAAAAAAATAAGTTCCTATCTGGCTAGTATACTAGTATGCTCTATCAAGTGCCATAAATGTTGATGCTATACACTAAAATAGTAATATTTGAAATCCGAAGGTAATAGACTTGCCCTAAATCATGATCTTTATAACACAAGATTTTTAATACCAGAGTTTGTTTAGATGAAGAAAAATAAGAAAGGGAGGGAAAAATAGAGAAGAAATTTTTTTTGGGATGGAAATAAACAAAACCTAGACTAGTAAGAATAACGCGTGCACTAAATTCATTCAGGGGTGAAAAATGGGAAAATCCAAAATGTTACAACACTCAATACCACCCACCAACAAGAAGTCCACCATTATCAACAGAAATCAAATCGCTGAAAGAATTCTGAGTTACGAGCTTCTAGATTTGATCATGTATCATAAGCTTTTGAGTCTGTAATATATGAAGATCTGAGGGTGTTTTACAATTATAATCAAAAATACAATGTATAACATTAACCCCATATATACAGTATATACTGTATGTACATAAATATTTGTAAATTTATGTAAATCTGATATAACTAACGAGAAATTTCCACCAACTAATATGAGTGACTGATAACTTACAACACTCAATTTCGATCCCATCATATCTTTGTAAATTATAAAAAGTTACCAAAGTCACTTGAATTTGTGCAAAAACTTGAATTAATTTTTTATTGTTCCGATGATAAATTTTACGATTTCTATCATTTGAAAGATTTAATCCATTAGAATCTTCATTTGTCAAAACTATCCAAAAATAATTTTCTACTACCTTCTTATATAATGAAGCAGGGGGAAGTCTACAACATTGTATAGTCATTTCATTAATTAATTCATCAAAAGTTCGGAATTTTGTTTTAATAGAACCTAAAAACCATTCTGTATTTTGAATATTTATCTTTCTTGAACAGTAATCTTCTTTTACCCTAAAATATTCAAAAACTTTGGATATATTAATATTATCAAACTTTTTAATATCATTATAGTATTCAAATGCTCTATATTTTTTACAAGTATCCCATGCTGATATAATACCAAATTCTTTTAAAACTGGCAAGAAAATTTCACCTTGTCCTGAATCATTAATTAAAAAAATATGTTTTGAATTTTCACTAATTGTATCAACTTTTTCTGGGATATCTTTTAATTCTTCTTTTTGTACATATAACCTACCACAATATATATTAACACTAAAATATTTTGATTCAGTGAAAGAAGTATAACCTAACCATAACATTCTAATAAAATGATTATCAAATTTAAATGTAAAAAAATCCGAGTCACCACTTATAATAACTATATTTTTTATATGATTTGAAAATAATGATATGTCATAAGCAATTCCATCATCTGCCTCACCATCAATAATTTTTAAATCAAATTTATTTTCAAATTTTGGTAATTTCAAAACTTCAATTAAACATTTTGTTGCAAAAGATGTATTACATTGATTATATCTAACATTACTTTTACCTCTTTGAATGATAAGATCTCTCTTTGATGAAGGTATAGATCCGTCGATATAAATTACGGGCTGATATTCTTTATTAGATAATGATAATAACAAACATATACAATGTTCTATTGTTTTAAAATGTTTATCATAATTTTGACCACATTTTTTAAATAACTTATTTTGTTCTTCTTTGTTTGTAATAAATCTTTGTCCACATAAATTATGAGCTAATGATGGACCATCAATAAGAAAAATACAACCATCTAATTCTTCTATTTCAATTTGGGTTTTATAGTCTTTTAATTTGGTTGTTAAATATGGAATTCCCATGTTGAGGTTTTTTTTTTTAATTTTAAATTCTAGAGCTTAGGGGATATCGCTATTTAAATATTTTTAGAATATATCAAGTTGAGGGTACAATTTGTTTATTAAATTTAGTTGATAATTTAAGGATGCACTTATTACTGTGAACAAGCAACAAGCCAAATAAGCTTTTTTTTTTTTTTTGGTATTATTATTATTATTATTCACTGCTATATTATAAAACTACAAATGATGAGACACTTGCACGGGTAGTCGGTTAGACTTGTATACTGGTGTAACCAGCTGTTAATTAGTGGGAGAAAAGACTTTCGCAAAGAACTTTTTATTTTTTTAAAACAATAAATATTATTCAAACAAATCAACTACATTAAAAAAAGACTACTAAAAAATTACTACCAATTATACCTTTGAATTAACTTTAATCTTTCTCTTTTCTTTCTTTTCTTTATCAGGTTGAACAATTGGCAAAGTAATAGTCAATACACCATTATCAAATTTTGCATCAATTTCTTCTTCTTTAATACCAGGTTCTTTTGGGAATCTTAATTTTCTTTCAAATTTACCATATCGTCTTTCACTTAATTTCAAAAATTGATTTCGATGTTCTAATAATTTATCTTTATTACCATCATCATTAAAATTATAACCTTTTGATTCCTTAATTTCACCAGAAACTGTTAATTCACCAGTTTGTGAATCATAATCAATATCAATATCATCTGGTTTAACACCTGGGACATCAATATGCATAGTATAAGCTTCTGGTTGTTCATAAACATCGATTCTTGGTCGATAATTACTATTAAATGATGATGTTAAATCTTTTGAATAATTAGTTTGTTTGTTGCTAGCAGCTTCATCAACTGCTGAATTGAATGCGTCGATAATATTCCAAACTGGATCGTAAAATGCTAAACTCATTTTTGTTGTCTATCGCTTGATCTAACTCTTTGTGTTTTTTTGTTCTTGATGATATGAAAAAAATAAAATTTTTAGGGAAGATTTTGACCCCTATTTATACTTTTTTCTTGATCATTTTCAAAAGTATTGATTATTGTAGTGATACTATTGATGGAATATACCAGTGAGAAATTTTTCGAACAGATTAGCAGCAGTTCGATAAAGGTGAGTTATTACAGTATGTATGTATGTATGTGTGGAAAAATCGCGAAATTACTAGAAAATAAAAACAAATACAAAACAAAGAGGTTACGCGTTATAAACATCTGATCAGATGTTGGGAGAACAATTAATTACGCCACATTTTAAGCAGATTTTAATTTATCAACGCCACCGAACATTTGCTGCTCCCCGCAAAAAAAGTTCTCAAGCAGTTGATTTTTCCAGGACTTTCTACAATCATTCTCACCGGAGACTCCGGTAGGGTTCTTGAGGCAGAGAGGAAATAGCCCTATATCAAGCTAGGGTTACACATGTGCTAGGAATGTACTTGTACATTTGCGAAAAGTGAAATAGAAAATAAATAAATAAATCATTGTAATTATTTTTTTCATTTTTATATACAAAGTTAAAGATAAAATAATTTTAAAATTCGCTAGCTTGTAATTAAAAAACCATTACTTTGAAGTATACTATAGTGAATTAACTATACATATGATATTAAAAATTGAGATTACAACAGAAACGCATTATCATCTGCAGTCAACAAATATTTATATATATTTAAAGAAACGTGTGCAACAATATATAGATGTTTCATTTTTCTAAAGTTTTCTTGTATATCTTTAAATCATTTTAATCTTCCTCTAAAGTACTTTCTGATACGTGAATGTGTTAGCTATAGATTCTTTTTTTAGATTTTAAACTAATTCTGCCTTATTTTTTTTGAACAAAAATGATTACTTTTAAACCATTAGTGTTTTCTCAGAAACCTCGCGAATAGGTCGACCATTGAATACATAACGGCTATATATAGATAATGATATATAAGCTTGGAATTAAAATTGGATATTATAAAGTTGTATACCATATATTTAAGTATATATAAGCCTAGGATCTGGCAGTCTATGTATATATATTTATAACTAGCTGTAATTATATATATACATGTATAATATTTAACTTGAAATTTCGAGTAAATAACTGTAGTGAATAAATATTTAAGGGCAGGCAGTACTCGTGTATACAGTATATACAATATTTTACACTGTCTTATTATAAACTGATTAATATTATAAATGCATGATCTCCAATAACTATATATATAGTATAATTGTATACTTAAGGATCCTTAAAATATTTATAATTGAACATGTATATCATATATGATATATACCATATATTAATTACATGTACTTGTACATGTATTTAAATTCTATTTTGTATATTCAATATTAACATACTGTATATACCAGGCAGTCTTATACAATATTAACTTTTTAATTTATTGAAATGTTTAAGTTAGCTGTTACATCAACTTGGCATTACAAAGTAGAATAAAACATATAACTCCACGTTTTAATAATTAACGGTCCAAAACGGCTTCCAAAGATATTAAAAAAAGCTATAACCAATCTAGACAAAAAATTACAAATAAAAATTTCTACAATAATTTGAAAATAAAATTTGAGCAAAATAATATATTAAATAAACCAGTCATAACAATGATAACCTAACCCAACATCTCCCGGCCAACTACTAGTTCGTCATCTTAAAGTTTATAAAAACAGAGCTTCTATGTTCGAAAAACCCATTGATGAATACCAGACCGTGACCCAACAGATAGAGGCTTCCAAATCGTGAATCAACCAAAACAAAAACATCAAAAAAAAACTTTTGAAAACCAAATAACCCAAAACCAAAAATCAATAAAAAGAATCCTGGACAAATATGTGTATCTACTGTGGTGAGTATATATATAAAAATCGTATCTAAAAAAAATCGTCAAAATCGCAAAACATCAAATAAAGCCATGCTATTTTCAAGCACCCAAACATATCAAATATACCTCGTTATTTCTCTCAACAAATGTACAAATATTAGTATTACAAAACCTTCCCATTCTTTTGTGGGGGTATCCAAAGACAAAATCGTATCTAAATGTATCTAATGAATTGAAAAATTCGTATCAAAAAGTGCGGCAAAAACTCGAAAAAATAAAGGCAAAATGAACAGTGTGTAACAAAAAGCAGGCGGCAACGCTAATATCTCTTCTCTTTTATTTTTTTCTAATTAGTTTCTTTTTTTTTTTTTTTTTTCTGGTCATGATATCCTATATTAAGTATACTGTTTCTTTTTCTTATTCTGATCTAAAATTAGTTTCATTATAATTCTGGTAACAAGTATCGTTCTTCATTATGATTAGTAACTCTCTTCTAAAATAAAATCTACTGTGTATCATTTTAAATTGTCATCTTTAATCTTTTCTTGGTTTTGGTTTCTTTGGTTCTGGTTGTTTCTTCTTAATGTATCATCTTGATTAATATCACGATTTGAAAGCCCTATAAGTAGTTGTGTCCTAAAAACGTCCCTGAGAATTCTCTCCGTGTGAAAATCGAAATATCAGTTGAAGTTAATCCCTCTAAGAGACGTTCTAGTCAGTCAGTGGAAAATGCTGAATTAGGCTATCCTTGGTATACCTGGTACCTAAAGATTATTAAGCCCAATAAGGAAAAAAAAAAGTGTGCGTAAAGAAAGAAGAAGAAAAAAATTGTCTGGGAGGAATTTGTTGCCTTTTTATATTTTTTTTTTGTGATGGAAAAAAGAAAGTGGCGATAAAGAATATCCAACTTAACTTAGTATAAAAAGAAAGGAGGCCCAGCTTGAACACATTATTTTGGCCAGCTGACTTAGCAAGGATCGGTATCAATCGGATCTTAACACAGCCTGAGTATCGGGTGAAAAAAATGAGACATGCCGATCACTTTTTTAATCGTGTGGCGGGTCAGTTCTAAATTTATGTTCTAAGGATCCAGGCCAAAAAGTCTAGCTGTAGTAGCGAAGCTTACATCGATATCTGTCAGATAGTGGTACTACATGTGCTGCAGATAGAAATTGTTACTTTAAAAAGCCTCATTTTACGTAACAAATATGGATCAAATTTGATTATTCAGATATTCATCCAAATAGCTTAGACTAAGTGTATCATCTGGTACTTAAATGAGTCCTACTCTGAGTGCAGAGGCCTACCGGTACTAAACATTACAGTACCATTTATTTTCTTTTAAACTTTATTTTTTATTTTAGGCTGCATCATCCGCAGCCTGAGCCATTTTTTTTTTTGTTTAACCTTAATTGAATTGTAAACTTTATTCATTTTGATGTTACCATTGGTATATGGATACAATTATGCACTGAGTTAAATTGACCATTGGATATATCCACTCATAGTATGGATAGAAGTATCCAATTTAAAGTTAAAAGATAATCTGCACCAACATCATTAGGCAGGTTCGCTGTAATAATATGCTATATTTCCAATAACGAATGATCAATTTTTATTACGATTAATTTGGACTATATTTTTACAGTTGAACGTAATATTTATATGCCTAGATCTATATGTAGTATACATTAATCATGCATCACAGGCCTGCAAGTAATTTATAATACTATATAGATTTTATCGAAAAATTGGTAATATACGTATCTATAGTTTGCACTACAGTATACTATAGCTTAGATCTATATACCTATAGATTGTAGGATTGTTTAAGTATGAAATCTATTCATTTAAAATTTTCATTTTCGAAAGCTTCAACCAATCGAACGTGACATGATATGATTATTTATAACTTTGCAATATACTGTATACAATCTAAACAACATTAACCTTAAATAGACGTGAAAATCCCAGAAAAATCCGCTCTAATACTTCACCAAAAAAAAAAAAAAACAATAGGATCCTGGCTGTTTATTATGGCAAAAATTGGGTCTAAATTAATGAAAACCAATCAATCATTAAAAAACAAATAATTCAACAAAATATTGTAAAACATATATATATCTTCTATCCCCTAGTTTTTTTAAGTTCATTTGAAAAAAAAACCATAAGGAATTGTTTGGTATACTTATACTAAATATTTGGATTGTAGATTTATTAATTGGTGGGATCTAGTCTATTTCTGGGAAATAGATCTTACAACAGCTTATGAACTCATTTAGTCTACCTAGAAATTTTTAGTTAGAAATCTTTTATTATTGTTTAAATTCAAACGTGAACAAAAAAAATTAGATGAAAGAATAAATAATCAACTGATTGGTTTAATAAATATAGATTTTTTTAATGCCAACTGCTTCAGCCTATTTTTTTAATCCCAATTTTTGCAATTATTTTGAAAAAGTACTGCGAATTAGATATATTTTATGAGATAAATCGCCTATTCAAGGTAATCTTGGATAAATCGTAGCTATTGTCAATGTAATGGTACAAGTAATTGCAAAGGAAACAAAAATAATCCAAAATGTAAGAAGTGAATAATAAACAAGTTTTCCTATAAAAAAAAATTAATTAGAAGGACCGATCCGATGTTAGTTAGGGCTAGCTTGCTCTTTTAAGAACTCTAGCCTGCCAAAATTGGAAATGCTACAGAAAAAAGTGTTTCCCTGGGATATATACCTACGCTGCTCTGATCAAGCTTAAAGATATATTACGGGAAATTTTATAAAAAACTACATAAGGCAAAAGTTGATAAACAAGTTAACAAGATTTAAATAATTACTGTAGCTAGTGGTAGTCTCTGCTGTTTGTTGTTGTTGTTGACTAGAAGTTGAATCATCACGCTGTAAAAATTCGCTAATTCCACTTAAAGTACTTGGTTGTTGTTGTGGAGTTAGTTGATTATTTGATTAATTTTGTTGTTGTTGCTAATATTGTCTATCAGTAGTCCATACCATAATAAGATTGTTGACTAAAAAAATTCTTAATTTGAGAATTATACCTGATAAGCAGCAGGTACTGCAGGCAGATTAAAAATTTAATTAATATACATAGGTCTACCAGGTATCATGCTCATCTTGTTATCAAATTCGAATAAGGGGGTTCAGCATACCATGGTACCATGGTACACTGTGTTGTAAAATTTTACAGGATTTTGCTTGTACAGCATTAATACGTAATAGATACAATGTAAGCTGTGATATTGTAAACGTTTAAATCTTTTTGTACATGTCTTGCGCAAGCAGCTCCATGGTTATTTTTTGCTAGTGAATGCGGCTTCTGTTTTGCATACACATGTATATTATTAATTATAATATATAATATATAATAATCATAATAATATATCGAATCTCGAAATATTTAAAAAAGCTCATACGAGTTTCTCCAGAGCGCTCAGTAATTATTTGAACGGCTTCAAAACAACTAAATCTATATACACTTTATATATAAAAGCTTTAAAAAAAAATGGTAAAATTTAAAATAAAACATCATAAAATTCATTATTTAACAAAAGAATTATAATTATAAAAGAGAAAAAAATAATAATAACTAGCTATAAACAAAAGTAACATGAGAATCGAAAAATATTAAAAAGCTTCATTAAACATTAATAATTAAAAAAAATTAATTGAGAGAAAAATATACATATGTGTATTTTACCATTCATTCATTTGATATGGAATCATTTTTGGATCAGCATTATATTGATTAGTCTTGTTATAATTCCAGAAATATTTAGCTTCACCAGGCCATTCTTTTGGAACTTTACAAGTTTCTTTATAATCATGATGATATTTATTAATAATTTTTTCTTCATAATCAGATAATTTACAAGTAAAACCTGGACCATCATGACAATCTGGGAATGGAACAACTGCATCATTAACAACAGCTCTAACAAAAATACCTTCATCACTATAAGCAGTTTTTTTACATTTCATTCTTTCCAAAACCATATGACCACCCATTGGCATAAAATCAGTTAATCTATAACCATCATCAAATGGTGCTTGTAAAGTATTTAAAGGTAATTTAATATCTTTTGGCCAAAATAATCCTAATGATGTTAAAATTGGTAATAAATCATTATCATGAGTAAAAGTAAAGGTTAATGGGAATGCACCACCTTCTGGACCTTGTTTTAGTAATTTCAATGTAGCACTAGTCCAAACTGAACCAGCACCTAAAGCTCTTGGTAAATTACCAGGACCTGCAGTATAATAAAATGCCAAATCTCTTAAATATTCAAATGCAACTAATTCAGCACTTGTAAAAATTTTAATTAAAGGACAATTTTGTAAATCTTCTTTAACCCCAACTTCAAATGCTGCAATATTATGTAAATAATGAATATCAGTTGCATTTAAATTTAATCCAATATCTTTATATTCTTCATTTAATCTTCGAGCAGTTTCTGCATATAATGGATTAACTTTTTCCGGTTGGAAAAAAGTTGTATTCGCTTCACCAGTTGCATAAATTCCAACACAAGCAGGAGTTAAACTATCAGCACCTTGATGTTTATGTTCAGTAACAACTTGTAATTGAATCATATCAGTATAATTATATGGCATAAAACCTTGACTAAATCTTCTAGCAGTTTGAACAATTCTTTCAGCACCTGCTGCAAAAACTGGGAATGGAGTTTGATGATCCCATAAATGACCATATTTTTGATAAAATTGATAACCATGTCTAAATGCACTAGTTAAACCTGATGGAGTTTCTAATTGATAATAACCTTTACCAATTGTATCCATAAAATATTCCCAATCTTGGAAAAATCCTAATGTACCACGTTTTGGAATATTTGCATCTCTCATTTTTTTTAAAGTTGCTTCAAATGGTACACTATCATATGGTACACCAGGATGTCGTTGATTATGTCTATGAACTGAAATAACTTGATCAATTTCACAAACTCCTGCTATTGAATCTTGTCTACCAATACCATACCCTTTGTTTTGAACGTAGCCAGATAAACCACCACCATATTTCAAAACATTATAATTGTCATTTTGAATGTGATTAACTAATTGCTCTTCACCAAAAGCATATGCTGAGGTTGAAGCAATTACTGCACTGCAGACAGTAGAGAATTTCATTATTATTTCTTTTTTTGATATAACTAATGAGTGATATTAATTGGAAAAAAAAAGATTGTAGATTAATTGTTTGAAAATATGAATTTGTGGGATATTATGGTATACTTATATTAAATTTTCGGATTAAATTGTTGATTTTTTAAAAAAAATTAGAATCGTTCCACTTTTACTGGATATTTGATGATTTTAAAAGTTATAATTGTAAAAAAGAGGGTCTAGAAAGGTTCTTTTTTTTAGAAAAAAATGCCAATATGTCTTAAAAGAAAAAAAAAAAAAAAAAAAAAAAAAAGAAAGAATACTTGCAAAGAGTAGATAAATTGTCTTCCTGCTATTAGTTATTTGATAATATTTTTTAAAAATGTTTTGAAAAAACGAATTATCTTAGAAATTTTCTCTTGTTCATATTTTGGTTTTTTTTTTTTAAATAATTATTCAGAAAATAATGAGCTCAATTAATTTGAAATTTTTTTATGGAGTGACTTTTTTCCTATTTTTTTCATTATATTAGATCATTTATAGGCATAATTAATCCGAAAGACTTCATTGTCATCAAGTAACAATTGTTTCTATAGATATATACTGTATGTATATGTAAATTTACAGACACAAATCATTTAAATTGGCTCAATCTCTCCAATCATTAATACTGCTTTCCACAATTCAGAAAATTCCTGATATAGATAAAAACCAATTTTTACAGTTATTAAAATAAACAAGTTAAGATTCCTGGAAAAATTGGCAATTAATCCGTTAACTTATTAATAAACGGTTTTGATCTTCCTCATACTCTAAATACAACAAACACCCCACTTTTGATATACAGGTCTATTTCCTATTTTTAGCGGTTTCCGATTAGATTTTTCAAAACTCTTTATTTGAAATAAGAGTAAATTACCGTTAAGTACCCCAGGTATTACATTATATAATCCAGCAAAATGACCTTCTATCACACATATGATTGATTCGCGGTTAGAGCTTTTATTGCATTCCAGCTTAACTTACCAAACTACTGAGTAAGTTTTGAATGGGTAACAGCCCTTTAATCATAATTAAATTAGTAAGCTTGTAATATAATTTTCTAGTCTGTGACGTTCTCCAGGAAAATAAAATGACATTCAAGTGGGGAGAACTCTTTTTGGATTAAAAACTTTTCATGTCTTATAATTGATCCGCCACATGTAAGTTCAAGACATGAATATTATTTCATTCTTTTTTATCAAATCTGATCAAATTTCATCCTAAGTGAATTCTACTATAATGCTTTAAGACTAATTATACATTTTCTTTCAATTTCTTGACAATGGACAATACCTTTAGGCTTGACAATTGAGCATGGCTATTAAATTTAGAATCGTAATGAATGATGCATTTATGCCATTAATTTTGTTAACACCAATATGAATTCTATGAAACCAAATTAGGACCTACTTTCATATTTCATTAAATTTAAAGTTTATGTATAATTTAGAAAAGGGAAAAAAAAAAGTTTCCCGATACGAGGCTAAAAAATATTTTCCTCTATTAATTATAAAAACACTTGTAACATTTTCAAAAATAAATTAGACTTTATTTTTTTGCAAACATCATGATATTTTTTGTTGAAAAAGTTTATTTCTGCTAAAGTGGTGGTTACCTCTGCTCTTAAAAAGGCAAATTAAAAGCTTGACAAAACTTTGACAAGAGTGGTGGGGTGGGGTAACTTAAAAACAAAATGAAACTTTTTTTTGAGGTTTGCACATAAAACCGATACGAGTTGGATATAGACGGAATAATCCATTAATTATTTGTAATCAATACTTTAAAAATAAATAAATCGTCTTATCTCAATGTAAAAGTACCTTATCAATAGTTTTATAGATGGGTAATGTTTATTATTTATTAAGCTTTTACATTATAGGTGTAAAATCTCGAAAATTATCACTTTAGTGATCATTTTATCTAAATTTCAACTGCATTAGTTGAGGTGATAGTGAAGAAAATACATACAGTATAAAGAAAGGCAGCATCTCATAGAAATATACTGTATATGTATACAGTATATCGGGACACATAATTTAATATTCTATGTCTACATGCATACATGTAGTAGATGTATATTAATTCGTGCAATGTGTATATACCGTATATATAAGAATAATATTTCAAACGACCGGTTTCAATCTAAAAAGTTAGCAGCTAGCGGTATAATTCTAAGACTTTGCGAAAGTTAGACTAATTTAAATTATATGCTGATGTATACATTTCATCGGCAATAGCTGTAGTTTTGAGTTTTACTATAAGGCATCGATCTATGACATGTATGTACATTATTGAATATGTAACCGAATCATGGCGCTCGTAGCAGAAGCTTAAGGTAAGCACTAAAGCTACAATATTTATTTAAGTTAAGTTAAAAAAATTATTATGTTAAAATGTCATCGGGAAAACCTAATTTAAGAAAAAACACTATTGCAATGAATTCGAAGCACTGTAAAAAATATTATTATTTTCTCATATGATATTGCATACAGTATATTAAAGCTTAGATATATATAATCAGGTAGGCAATTGGGCCTTAATTTTCAAACGTCAACCCTGTGTGCACTTTCAGGATGCATATAAAGCAACTACAAATAGGTTCTGGGGCTCACTAAGCAACAATTCATACACAATTAATTTATAGCTTAGTCTCAATTTTAGGCCAGGTTCCAGACTGAAAGACACGTCAAAAGACCCTTCATATGAATGCATGCATTGGATACAATTTTAACAGGTCTTTAATTTTTCTTTTTTTTTTTTTTGTTTTGTTTTGTTTTGTTTTGTTTTATATTCTTAACCCGGGAGATTATCCGAATATACTGTGATACATGTATATCAATGGTAGTCCTTTAAATTTTAAATTTCTTATTTAAGACACTGACGATTTTTAAAATTAATGATTTAAATTTTAGGTTTCTAAATAAATACCATCATACCATGAAATATACATACATTTCTACAGTAATAGCTCTAGAAAAAAGAGAATAAATCAAAACATTTAATTCCAAGAGTAAATTTAAAAATTATCTACGGAAAATAACGCTCATTATTTATATTATTAATTTGTTTAGTATATAATGACATTGCTGGATAAAAGTTGGGCGAATTGGGTAGCAATTCCGAAAATATTCAAGGGGCTAATAATTAGTCGTAAAAACCTGTATAACAACTGATGATTAATTTTATGAGCTGCTGCTAGATAATTAGGCATAATATTAAGCCAATATATAGAAATATTTTTGGAAATTACGAATTATTATTACCTGATTTGTTATTTTAAATTGAGGAACAATATTCGTATATGATGTATATATCTATAGTTCATCCAGATATCACTGCCTGGGGAACACAATATATATTTCATAACATATGATAATATTTAGCTTCTTTAGATGTTCACTATTCATATTGGAGATGACTTTTTAGTTATAATAATTAGTTAGCACAATTGAATTTAAAATCTAATTATGTTAGCAGAATTTAATATATGAAATGATATCTACACCGATCTCCCCCTGACATGCGTGAGTATATTATAATCTCAAATATATATCATTCAGCTGGTGACATGATATATTTAAAGTTTCTTCTCCCGTACGTTCTCTGAGGTCTTTTTATGTATTAAAAATCTTGGGTATATTATAAGTAGCTACGTCTTTAGGATAAGCTGAGGTAAGTAATATACATGATATTTAAGAAGTTTCCTGAGAAATAGAAACTTTTTGAATGCATATAAATTAATCTGGTCAGTTAAAATTAGTATATATAACTTCATAAATGGATATACTTTAAATAGTTTAAATTTTAATCTGTACAAAATTGTACGCTCTTTACAATCGAAAAAATAGCTAAAATAAAATTTTAATTGTAACTATGAGATATATTTAGTCATTATCATTCATGGATAAGAGCTCTAGAGCCACAGCAGAAAATATCATTGACCAACATTGTACACTAGCTATAGTTTGTATACACTCCTGCCATCCAGGATGGTTGAATGACCAATCCCCTTGAATTTGTATTATAATATAACACGTGGTATCCTAAATGGTAAAGATGGGCTTTTAGGGGTGATTAAATTAGTATACTTTATAAGAAATTATATATCAAATAAATAGTCTTGGTGAATTCTTTAGATTAAGATTTTATTTTTCTTGATAATAATTAATATTTCTAACATATTGTAGTTAAAATTTAATATGATTTGAATCTTTTAAAGAATTTTAAACTTATCATATAATAATAAGTTAACTGGTATTATATATACATGCATATGTACAAGATTGCATATTCTTAATGTATACGTACTATAGATGCTATGTATACACTAGCTAGCTTATATGTAAATAAAACACAACGTTGTAGATATCACACACATCGTTGTCAATTGCAACGCTACCATTAAAAAATTAATAATCCTTAAGTTGAGAATAGATGTGTATATAGCTTGAACGTGTACATAACGCACTACAGCATAAGCTATAGTTAAGCTTAAAACATTATAACCTTTCTCGATCGCGCCCTTGTATCATCTATACTGTACAATGTACAGTAATTGTACAAGCTTGTAATGTATGCATGTAAATTCGGACGGAAAATTCGCGGAGAGTCGTAAGCTCGGACTGAAGTCTACGCTCATATCAGTCGGTGAACATCCATTTTCTGGTATTAACCACCGATTGTCCAAAGGAAAATACCGGTAAAATATTATATCTCAATCATTTGTTTCAAGCATCAAAAATTTTTAATAATCTCTTTATATACTGTATATATAACGATGATTCAGTACATCTTAACTAACAAACATAACCAAAGATCCTAGGATCACTACCAGATATAGGTGGATGTATATTATTATGGTACCACCAATTGTTAACTGCATATGCATGCTTGCAATTAAGCGTATATTAGTTGATGGTCCTAACAAAAACACACTTGCATGCTTTAACTTTAATTATAAGGACTCTAACTGCGGAACAATATACATATAATATTATATATTATATATTAATAAAGCTTCACAGCATAAGTTGAACTAACAATTTCTATTCGGAAAAGCTTCTTCAAAAATTTTAGTTTAAAATTGTCCAACTTAAGCCATCTATAAAATGCTAAAAATAATAAATAATAAAACGGTGACACGGCTGTGCAAATGTTCCAGGCACACCAAGCAAGGCAGATTAAGCCTGCTTAACGATAAAAACCCAACGCCGCCGCAATTTTTTTTTTAGTAATCAATTTTTTTACATCACCAAAAAAAAAGAATCAAACTTTATTTTGCTACTTTTTAGCATCAACAACAAACAAACAAAGATACATTAAGAATGCTTGGAACTATTCCAGAACTTGTGAATATAATAACAGAATATTTATACTACGACGATGAATATATCCCAGGTAATCAAGATGAACTATTCAATTGTTTGCAAGTCAATAAATTATGGTTTGCAGCAGCTGCCCGAGTATTATATTCCAAATCAACATCAAAACAACAACCAGAATTAATACCAAGAAGATTAGATCAATGTTTAAATATTCAAAGGAGAGAAATTTATTCACAATCAGTTCAACATGTTAAAATTAATTTATATCCATTTATTTTTACAAACAATTTTTATTGTACTAATGTTAAGAAGTTGGAAATTATATTACCTGATCCATTAACCACTGATTGTAAAAATATTAATAATTTTGATCATATTAAAAGATTTTTATCACTCAATACAATAGAAATAATCATTCATATTGATCTTTATAATAAATTAGGACCACCATCAATACCAGATAAATTATTTGATATTTTAAAAAAAAATTGTAATGAAAATGTTGAAATTAAATATAAAGTTATAGCATCATGGAATATTAGTGGACCAGGAAATTTTGAAACAATATCTAATAATCCAGATATAACTGAAAAAATTTTATTATTTTTAGAGAATGAAAATATCAATGATTTATCATTACAATTACCATTATCATTTGATAAAAAACCAGAATTTTTCATGGCAATTGGGAAAAATTTTAATATTAAAGATCTTAAATTAACTGCAATGTTAGATTTACATCAAGTATTAAAAGATGTACCATTATCAGAATTACAATTATTTAGTGGGTTGAAAAAATTAACATGTCATACACCAATGGAACCAATGCCATTATTTTGGGCAGCTGTATCGAATTTAGAAGAATTAAATATTAATTTGAGTTGTACAGAAACTACTTTGGAAACAATTTTTTATAATTTCAAAAATTTAAAAAAATTTAAAGCGATTGTTCATGGGAATGCGGGTACAATGTTTGATATACAAGGTATAAAAAATTTGGCTAAAATTACTGATAAAAAATTAACAGAATTAAGTATTCAATTAGCTCATGGGATTAATGATTCACCGTTACCAGAAAACTGGGATGATGATGATATGGAAGAGTTATCTTTATTAGTACCAAATTTGAAATTGTTAGTTTTAGAATTACCATTTGATCCAAGAGCTTTTACAGTAAATACACTAAAAAGTTTTTCAAAATGTCCTATAGAAGTTTTCCAATTAGGTACATCAGCAGATGGATTTTTAAA
Organism: Blastobotrys capitulatus; assembly: GCA_030564325.1. Classification (NCBI taxonomy): domain Eukaryota; kingdom Fungi; phylum Ascomycota; class Dipodascomycetes; order Dipodascales; family Trichomonascaceae; genus Blastobotrys; species Blastobotrys capitulatus. The sequence goes on along the minus strand of JAJLUL010000178.1, from coordinate 19,746 downwards.
AATTGATATAGAACCGTTGGGCGATATTTTAAATCCATTATTTCCATTTCTAAGAAGTTTTAGCCCACAAAGAGTGCCAAATGGATATAAAGATTGGGATGATTTAAAATTAACAATACAATATCATTTTCCAAGATTAATTTGTGATGATTATAAACGATTTCAAAGACCACCAAATTTTTCATTTTTTTAAAACTTTTTTGTTTTTTTATTAAATATATTTGAATAAAGAATAAATATTTTTTATATATAAATAAAGATGCATTGGACTAATTCTTCTATGCATGATTCAAAAAAGTTCGGCACAGCCGCACATAGAAAAATATGCCCAATTAAATGCAGTTTAACTTTTTTTTTCTCCACAATTTCTCGGTATCGGCGATGTACAAATCACTATGGATACACAAAAAAAAAAAGAGTCCTGATACCCTACCACCACTCCAATTCCTATATATATATAGTCAATATTGTAACATCAAAGCCATGGACTTTATCGGATATCTATTTTTTTTTTTTTTTTTCTAACTCATTAAACTCTTTTTCATAACTTGCATTTCTCTTGTACCCACATCAACTACAACATCAGCCGGTTTGGAACTCGTCACAACCAATTTACCATTTTTAACTTCATTAGCATCAACTTTATCATAAGCTAATTGCATAGTTGGCATAAATCCATGTTCATAAATTCTTGATGCAATTCTACGCCTTGATTTCCCAGCTTCCATCATAAAAAACCAATCTTCACTTGTTAAAGTTGATATTTGAGCCCATGGTTCACTTTCTAATAATAAATACATTCCTTCAACTATAATAATTTTATGATGAGGTCTTATAATTATACCATTTTTCCTTGTAGGATCTTTTTTCTCATAATCAAATACTGGTATTAAATAAGTTCGATGAGAATTTTTTTTCAATTCTTTTAAAGCATCTACTAATCCCATTGCATTATAGGTCCATGGTGAACCTCTTCTATCTAATGCTTGATTTGGATCAGGAAATGCATTTAATTCTGCTTTTGTTAATTGGAAACCTTCTTGTTGTATACTACAGCATATTGGTTTTTTTGTTATATCATCTTCATCTTCTTCATTTTCATTTAAAATATCTTGAATTCTTTTAATTAATGTTGTTTTACCTGAACATGGAACTCCTGCTACTGCAATAAGTATTCTTTGATTGTTGTTTTTTGCTAATTTATTTAATGCTCTTTCAGCTAATGATTGACATATGTTTTCTATATCCTCCATTCTATTGCTTTATATTATTTATATTTTTATTTTCTCTCACTCTAAATTGAATCTATCATATCTAGTGGTTTTTATTATTGAATGGCTCTTTTTGTTTTTTGATGAATAAGTACAGTAAAAGATCGAATATAAAATAAATAACAAAAAAATCGAAAAAGATATCAAAAATTCCAGAAAAAAAAAATGAGCCAAATAGGTTAGTTTTGTACTTTTTTTATTCTTAAAAATAAAAATCAAATTAATAGTTGTTTTTTTTATTATTCTTTTTTTTTGAATTTTTTTTTTTTTTTTTTTTCCTTGTGGTAATTTTAAATAAGCCTTGTTACAAAAAATCTCGCTCATTTTTTCACCGCATTTTTTAAACCTCCCACGTACAATTATGAATGTACTTTTTTAGTACTACATGTAGCACGCGTGATTTACTATTTGTTTTTTAACGTTACTTTTTTTGACTTGAATTGTAGATTTCTAGGGGGTTATTGTAAGATTTTCAATTGATTACAATGTAAGAATCAATTCAGAGACTCTAACATTCTGCAAGACCTTTTTCTTAAACTATTACTTATTAGTGCTTTTTACTGCCAACTCTTTTTTCAAGATAATATATCGGGCTTATCCACAATTGTTTATTACTATTGCTTACAAACAATTTATACTAAATTATCGTTATGAAACTATTCTTATACCTCAGCTATACATGTAACTGTTTAACAGTCTTGAAAAAAGTCTTGTTCTTGTCTTGGGCACTTTATTTCTATCCTTTTTAACATTCAATATTGATTGCCGAATAGAATCTTAAAATATCAGTAATTCCATCGGATAATATTTTATAAATTGATTTATAAAAACCGAATTTTCAAGATCTCGACTTACCATTAAGCCTAAGTTTTAGGTAGTTGTTATATGTACCAGTGATAGGACTTTGCAAAATTCTGTTAAATTTATTACTTAGAAATTTTGGCGTAAATTTCCAAGAACAGCTCTAGAGGAGGCGTTGTTTAATCTACCAGGCCTGTTTCTAGGAAAAAAAGAGTTGCACATGTAAGTCGATTAGACAACAACTATAGTTATCAAGTTCGCTTCAACTCTTAATACTTTATAATTAAAATGTTACATTATGGCTTAATTGGGATACCAACAACGACCGAATATTTTTATTATATAAGTAATATAAGGATTACGATAGTATTCAATTAGGTTAGGCCATAACAACTGTACCTGTAAAACCTACCTGTGGTGCTACCTGGTACTGAACTTGAATGATTCTACACAGTACTATAGTACTAACAAACATTATACCTATTAATTTATTGTTAGTTTCAGTGGTATACCATATGGTATAACGGACCCTTTAGCAATGTAAAGCAATCTCGCGAAACTTTTTTTCGGTCTAGGGGAATCATTGTATCTTTTTTTTTTAAAAGCTAAAATACCATGATCGATATTATATACCAGCATGTAAATCTATAGCTATTGTGTGAAATTCAATGCAACATATCAAAATGGATAGTAATTTTGTTCAATAATTGTCTATAAAGAAGTGAAGCAACTGGTACCACTGGCCATGTGCAATATTATATGTAGTATATTGGACAGTGGACTATCAGTTTCGTTTTATGATAAATTTATATATAATAACTTCATTACATCAATTCATATATAAATTTGGAAATATAAGAGACCTATCTCGATTCATTTTGTTATGGATACATGTAATTAATGGATTTTCTTATTTTTTCTATAATTTAACGTTAAAGATTCAAGTTCTTTATAATAAATACGACAGCTGGCATATACCTCGGTATACTGTATATAACAACTAGTTGTTCAAATTTAAATTATCGCGATTGATCTCGAGTTTCTTAGCCACAATAGTATGGATAAATTTAGTCCAAGATTGTATAATAATTTCAAATATATCATGAATGCATGATATTATAAATTAAATAGATGATCATTTATGAATTAATTCAGGTTTATTTTTTGCAATCACGTCCAACTGCTGCTAAATTAGCCAACCGATGAACTGTGATCGATTAAGGTACCAAAAGTTTTATGCAGACACTTTAAATTCAAGTTTGTACCATGACATTTCTAAATGAAGGTCAAATGTAAAAAAAAAAATGATCTTCATTTTATCTTTTTATTCAAAGTATACCTTGAACTGGTACCAGTGGTATAAACTGCACTTGAAACTGTACACGTAAACTTATCCTGATGATTCAAGAAATGATCAGTGATCGATACAGGTAAAGCGTACTTGGTAGATCAAAATAGAACTTTCGGGAATATTATCACAGTAGTAGTGTCTATAGAACTATGAATCAAAATCTAAACTGTAACTCCCGTTAGCAATTGATGCAAATAGCAAAATCCATCCACTTTAATGATTTATAATTAATAATCCATTATAATATATATACTTATATGTGAGGCTTTTGATGACACTTAGGTATATATATATACTTAAATTATAGCTGGTAAATAGTTTAATTATCAGCTGATAAGTTAATATCACTGCAGTCGTAAAATACTACAATTGAATTTCATAAAAATACATAAATATATAGCATAGTATATATCTCAATACAAAATGTTAAATTTACAAATAAATACAAACTTTAATCGATACAAATATCAAATTAAATGAATTCATTATCAATTAATTATAACTTTATAAAAAGTGCGCAATGTTCATAAAAAGTGCGAAATGTTCTCCACATTAATTTTATAATAAACAATTCAAAGAAGATGATGATTAATGAGTCTAAAAAGCAAGCCTAAGTTTTCCATTTGGAAATTTTTTGCTAATTAATAATCCGTATGCACCCGTGCACAGCACGTATATATATGTACACAATATAATACATGTATTATATAGAATTCTAAATTTAAGGTGCGGTAGATCAATAATAGTTTTATTTTTGGCATCCGAATAAACACGAGAATTAAGAGAGGAAAAACAAAAATTTTCAAAAATGTGGAGTAAAAACCCGCGAATTCTATATTTACATCCATTAAAACTCCTATATAATATATGTAGTAACATTACATGTATATTGATGGCTAGCCTATTAAAAGGAGCACAATGTGCTTTTATAAGAAACTAAGTAGATCAATTGGCTCGTAAAAGTATGCTGTTGTGCAACATACATGCGTCTAAGGCCATGTTAACCTTTTAAATTCATATGATTTCATTAATTAAGCATTAGTTATAATCCGGATGGTATTGGATATAATGTACCAGGTATCGGTCGACACTGTATATATATACTTGATACATATATGATTTTTAAATCGCCGCTCTATATACCGGAATTAAATACAGTAGTGGACTATCGATCTTTGTCTATATACGTATACTACTGTATTTATAATATAACTACAATACAACGCAATTTTATTCGATATATCTACTGTATACATAGGTTAGGCAAAATTAATTGGAGTTATGAATAGAATAGTTGTCACACTAGTAGCTGTCATAACGTTAACTAGAATTATACTGTATATGTTTAATGAAAACTTAAGATCTAACGTAGGGTTCTTTGAAGTAAAGTTCAAACAGGAAATACGATCTTCAATTGAAATTAAAGCATATACTGTATATAGCAGCTAGCTAAAGTAATATGTATCATTACAATTGAATTGTCGGATAATTAATTAGACATACAAACTGTGATTATTAGTTATATGTAAGCGGTGAAAACAACGGAATAAGATATCTATATCACATAGTATCATAATGAGGTCGAAATAATGTAGTGATATCTTATCATCAAAAATATTGGCTGGATACAATTGTACATATTATCGACCTAAATCCTTAATAATCGCGCCACTAATTACCAAAAAACCTAAAGGCTGTTACCCGGTATACACTATGCCAATGGCTAAACATTGCATGATTACTGCTCCTGACGATGGTACATGTATACTGTAGACGGTTGACTCCAACTTACCACTGTAGTTGAAAAAAATAAACGCGAATCGACGTCCCAAATCTATGTAGACCTAGGCCTAAGCTTAAATTTCACGACCATTGATTGATGATCAATCACCACAAACATCGATATCGGGATCCCGAGAAATATGTGTAAACATGATCAATATAGCCATATATATTTCTATTATAATATATATCAGATATATACTGTATATAACAAAGGCTACGGGTATACCAATAGCAGCTGCCAGCTGTAGATACCCGACAGATTCTAAAATAAACTACCTTGTATGCTAATGGTATCCCGAACATTACTATATACTCTAGTGTAGTATTTTTTTTTTTTTTTCGCTACCATTAATTACGGTACATAGCTTTTAGATTGATGGGATACTAGTGAAAAAATGTAGTCTAATTCACATATATTTCGGGGTTTGAAAGTTTTTAACAAACATCCCATTAATTATGCTAAAAAGTACCATGGTACTACACTCAGTGGCTTAAGCTTGTCAATCTTGTTTTAGAAACTAGGCTGTTTCTCTACAGGTACTAACTGTAGACACCAATCTGATATTACATACAATATGTTTCCTGATTAAGAATTTTTTTGACTCAATGAATTAATACCGCTCTGCAGGTAAAAGCTTCAAGCCTGAGCGCTCGGCTCGCTACAAAGATCAATTGAGACATGCTTAATTTTTTTTTTTTATTTTATCAATCAAAGAGTTTCTTATCGGCCCGAATATATTGTTTACTATCATAATATATTGGTTACAGATTGATAGATTGATAATGATTGATAAGTTATCAGTAAGGACTTGGTGATTTTAACTGTCGTTACTATAGTATCAAAAATATTTTTTCAGTTTACATAATATTGTATATATATCAATGGATAGTACAATCATACAATTGTATGTACCAGCTGTACCATTAATAGAGCAATGGAAACACCATTTTTTGTAGAATGCCGTGGTTTTTGCATGGATTTTTTTAAGCAATTAATCAATTGAGTTACTATAAAAGGTAAGTGAAGTAATTTAAGAATTGGCTATTACCTGCTTAATTATAATAAACTTTGGAAAAATTTCGAACACTTAGTTTGGTGTTGCCTCAAAGCTCATAAATTTAAATCATGGTTGCAATTGATGTAATTTAATATAAAAATTTCTGATAAAATATTAATATTGTAATATCGATTGCGATCAGGTAGCGATCAACTAATAGAGCGAACACTACAAGTTTAACTACTACCGGCAGTTTTAATTATAATGTTAATCCAATAGAATGATCAACAACTGGTTCCGACCAAATACTAGCTTATATATCTAGATAGTAGAGATATATGATACAGTATACATCATTTTCGAGGATCTGTAGTTAACATATACAGTATATATCTATATATCGATTCCAATAGGACTGACTGATGTATATACGGTATATTATATATATAGATATTATGTTTAGATAAACAATTTAAATCTCTAGAACAAGTCTATTAATTTAGAATTAATTCAATTGTTATAAATTTAAATTGATTTGGTTGAAAGCAAATTAACTATAGTAATACCGGCATATATAAGATTATCAATTTAAATGATAATTATCTTCTATTGTTATATATATCATATATCGCCATGACCTTTCGCGAACTTTGCAGCCAATATCGGAACGTTGTATATGTACAATTGTATATAATATAAACTATTATCAATTGAAATTAATATGTATACATATATCATGTATTACTTGACCGGTATGATATTATAATCCTAGCTACTATAGTACTATTTGATCATGATATCTGGATATATTATTATTTGTAAGTCAATTCATCCAGTTGAACCCCCACGTGTATGAATAGTCCTTTAAGAAATACCAAGGACTTCTAATATTAGACTAACCCATATCCACTAGGCGTACTAACGTATTTACATACATCATATAAGCCATTAGCTCTTTTAAATTTAAAATTATATCATTGATAGAACTTTACTGTAAAAATGTAGTGATAATAGACTACTGCTACCATTGATCTTTCTTTTTTTCAATTTTCACAAGTCTCAATATATCATATGTCATTAATAGTTATCGGGTTTCCTATTCCGAACCATTAAGATCAGATCAGATATTATAATACAGTAATAAGATTGTACTTGACGCATGTTTCAAAAATTATTCGGTAACTCTCCAATTTGTGAATCCGTTACATCTACATGTATATAAATGGATATGATCGATATACAGGCCTGGTACCTATTCCTCCTGAATATTTTTGATGTATATAAATGTATTGCCTTAGATTATACAAGTAATTAAGTATATCATAATTCTGAAAGCGTAACTTGTAAATATCGATACATCCCATAGTGGCTAACGGATTGTTATAATTGACGGATATGTACTTTATATAAGATATCGATATCCTAACTGGATTAATTATAATATGATATCTTAAATATTAATCAATTGCTTTAGTATTGTATATAATATCAATTAATCAATTGCAAATTTCTATAGTATACAGAGCTATAGTATACATATCCCTTAATTATATACTTTATCTGACTGTTCTGTATATATTTATGTCTTTTATAAATTTGATTATAATATCCAATATTAATTATGCTTATGAGTATTCTATGTTATAATATCCAATGGATTATGCTAAACTCCATGTATATTTAGGTGGCAGTACGGGCGTTAGCAATTAATTGAGTGGTCGGCTTATTCTAAGCAGATGACCAGCTGGGATACAGGTCATTGGTTAACGCGTACGTTAATATTGATAGACGTACTTTAAATAAGTTAAGTTTTATCATCTAGATATTGATCTAATCTAATCATTGATTATGTCATATCCATCAATCTATTATTATCGATATGGCGCTATAATTTAAATTGATGAAGGCCTTAAAAAAGAGCTAAGAAATTTTAATTAATATTATCATATGTAACTTTATAAAATCAAATGATTTAAGGCTTTAAATTTACAATCGATGGATCCTCAGGGCACAAAAAAAAAAGGTTCTAGATTCAAAAGGCCACTTTAACTTAAAGAATTCACGATATTACATTACTATGTATAGTATGTAAGTTAAAACATTGAACCAGTAATCACTGATCATTTTTGACCTCATCACTTTGACATAATTATTAATTGAATTGCTTGCATTGTTGACTGCGTAAAAATACAGTCTTAGCGTCGATTATAATAGTATAAGAATACTATTCAAAAGCCGCATCTTCCAGTATTTTAGTACCTAATTTAATTTAGCCGAAGGTATGTAATCTCAGGGAATCAGTGAGATTCGTTTACCTAATTAGGTAACGAGTCCTGATTTACACAGTTGAAAGTTTCAATCGCTCCGAAATGCAGATGAGGATGTGGCCTTAAATACCCCCCGCCGGCTAACCCCACTTTGTTCTGTAGGACGCGCACGCTTAAAATTTACAAATTTTAACAGCGCATAAAAAACTAGCTGTGTTTACACTGCGATGATTTCCCCGCACTTTTTAATTTTCCAAGGCTTAAAAAAACATTCGCCGTATTTTTGGTTTTAAAGATCTTCATCAGATTTTGGCCACGCGAAAAACACAAAAATCTCAGATCAGTGTCAGAAAATCAATCAAAAAATTTATAATTTTTTTATTTTTATAAACATTTTTTTACATCTACAATAATTATAATAATAATAATAATACTTAATTTATATCAAAATCATTATTACTTAGTATAACCAACGTTGCTCTAGAGTCTTCCAAAACAATAAAAATAATGCGAATCAAATATTAAAGGAGAAGTCAAAAAAAAATGAGTGAACATAATCCTTTACTCCACAGATCTTCTTCTTCATTATCACTAACACAACCTTCAATTCATGAACCCATTACAATGAAAAAATCAAAACTATTAGAAAATAAATATACAATCACAACAACATTATTTGGAGTTATTGGAGGGTTATTATTCGGATATGATCAAGGATGTGTTAGTTTTTTATCATCAGATTGTGAAAATTTCGCGTATCATTTTCCAAAAATTTATAATAATTCAAATTTTAAAGGATGGTGGGTTTCATCATTTTTATTAGCAGCATGGTTTGGATCATTAATTAATAGTATTATAAGTGAAAAATATAGTAGGAAATATTCTATTATGGGATCATGTATTATATTTAATTTGGGTTGTATATTTCAAACTTGGGCAATTAATTATGAAATGATGTTTGCTGGTAGAGTTATTAGTGGTATAGCAGTTGGAGCATTAACAATGATTGTCCCTTGTTATATTGCAGAAATTGCACCAGCTGATATTAGAGGCGCATTAGTTGTATTACAACAATTAGCAGTAACATTAGGGATTTTATTATCATATTGGATTGATTTTGGTACTCATTTTATTGGTGGTACTAGATGTGATCCAAATACTCCTTTAACTGGAGGAACTTCCCAAAAACCAAAATTTGATCCTTTAAAAGATGCACCAAATGGTTGTACTGGTCAAAGTTCTGCAAGTTGGAGAATTCCTTTAGCACTACCAATTTTACCAGCATTAGTATTAAATATTGCAATGATTTGGTTACCTTTTAGTCCAAGATGGCTAGCAAGTAAAAGTAAATATAATCAAGCTAAAAAAGTTTTATTAAAATTAAGAAATCAAAATATAGAATTAGTTGAAGAGGAATTAGTACATATTAAAGCAGAAATTTTATATGAACAATCACAATTACCAAATGAACAACAAAATGAATTTTTAAATTATATTAAAGGATTTAAGAAAATTTTAACTCATTATCCAAGTTTTAAAAGAGTATTTATTGGATCAATGGTAATGTTTTTTCAACAATTTATGGGATGTAATGCAATGATTTATTATTGTCCAATTATTTTTGATCAATTAGGATTAAAAGGTAATATAACATCATTATTAGCATCAGGAGTTTATTCAATTGTAAATTTTTTATCAACAATTCCAGCAGTTTTTTTAATTGATAGAATTGGCCGAAAAAAATTATTAACTTTTGGTGCAATTGGAACATTTATTAGTTTAATTATTGTTGGATCAATTATTCAAAAATATGGTGATGAATTAACAAATCATCAAGTTAGTGGATGGGTATGTGTTGCATTTATTTATTTTTATGATATTAATTTTTCATATTCTTTTGCACCAATTGGTTGGGTTTTACCATCAGAAATTTTTTCAATTGGTATTAGAACTAATGCAATTGCAATAACAACAAGTTGTACATGGATGTGTAATTTTGCAATTGGATTAATGACTCCAACAATGATTGAGAAAATTGGTGCTGGTACATATTTTTTCTTTGCTGCATTTTGTTTATTAGCATTATTATTTGTAATTTTTGTTATTCCTGAAACAAAGAATAAAACTTTGGAAGAAATGGATCAAGTTTTTGGAGATATTAATGAAAGTCAAGCAAAAATTTTTTATATAAATAAACAAGATGATGAACATAATGATATATAATAGTTAAATTACAAATCTACTTCAAATTTATTTGAACCTTCTTTTGTATCAAATGCTTTATCATTAATAATAACTTTACCTTGAGTATCTTTTGGTGATTCAATTCTAACTAAAATTTTATTATTCTTAATTTCCCATCTTGCATTAATATCACCATAAGGAGTCCAGACTTTACCTTCACTCCATTCTAAATCTTTAATTAATTTTGGTTCCATTTTCCATTTTTTATAACCTGGTGAAATTGGTTGAATTCCTAAAACAAATTCTGTTAATAAAGGTGCAACACCAGTACTCCAACCATGACATAAACTTGTAAAACCTTGTTCATATAATTCACCATTTGGACCAATACCTTCCCAAAAAGTACCTGGACCTTGTTTTGTCATCCAACCAAAAGTTCTTCTAATTTGATCAATTGCACTTTCTTGATGATTAGTTAAAAATCTGGCATACATTTCAAAATATGAAATAAATGCATAAACTCTTTTACTAAAATCAGTATCTAAATCACCATCATAAAATGGATTACCATAAGGTTGAGCATTTTTATCAAAATGTTTAAAGATAGAATCAATTTGTTTTTTTGATGTTGGGATATTTGATAAAACTGCAATTGAATTACCATCTTGAGCATGGAATTTAGTTCCATTATTTTTATTATCAATATAAGCACCATTAGAATCATCAAATAATTGATTATTAATTTCTTTAGTAATTCTTTCACTTTCTTTTTGCCATTTATCAGCTTGATCTTTATTATTTAAAGCAATTGCAATTTCAATACCATGATCTAATGCATGTTTATATAAAGTATTATAATAAGTAACAACTCCTTCTCTTGGTAAAAATGCAAAATCACCATATCCTTCAGCATCAGTTGATTTATCTTTAACAATTAACCCATCTTTAATTTTATTTGGATAATATTCATTTAAAACTTTTTGAATTTTTGAAAAATATTTTGAAACATAATCAGTTTTACCAGTATAAATCAAATGATCTCTTGAACAAACAACCCACCATAATGGATAATCAAATAATGTTAATTCATAATTATTAATTGAAGCAGGTGGGATCCAACCATCATCTCTTTGATGATCACCTAAATCTGCCAAAACATTAACAACTGCTTGTTCTAATTCTGGTGAATGAGAAACATATAAAGTTCTACCAGCAACTGCAATATCACCAACATAAGGATCTCTATCTCGTTTTGATCCATCAAATAATACTTGTTTACCATTTAAACTATCACTATAACTTTGTCTTGGATCAACATCTTCTTTTCTAAAATGATCAATTGTATTATCATTAGTATAAATAGCATCATACCAAAATTTATTTAATTCATCATCAGAACTTAAAAAATATCCACTAAAAGTATCTGGTGTACCTAAAAATGCAGAATAGTTTAATTTAACATAATCAATATCAACTTCACCATAATTATTAACATATTCTTTATCATCATCAATTGCATCTAAACTAATTTTTAAATATCTAAACCCATGTAATCCATCATTACAAACTTTATTATTATCAAATCGACAACCTCTTTTAGCTGTCCATTCATATTTTTTATTTTCAACTAATAATTGATCAGTACCTGGAGTAATTGTTTCACCATTATCAGATCTTGTAAAATCACTTGTATTTGTTAAATATTGCAATGATTCAGAAAAAGTTAATCTTAATCCAGTTTTATCTTGAGCTTTTGTAAAACCAATTGATGGCCATCCGACAACATTTTTACCAAAATCAATAATAACTTCTGCTGGTCCTTGTGGATCATTACCATTTGGATCATTTCGTTTTAATGTAGCAACTTTATCATCTTTTTTTAGTAAATTATCTGCATTAATAACATTACCAGAAGTTTCAATAATTGATTCTGGATAAACAGTTCGACTTGATGGTGATTGAACATATTTATGCCATGATTCTGATAATCCTAATCCAGCCATTAAAATTGTTAATGCAAATGAACTTAACTTCATTCTTTTTTTTCTTCAATACTATCGAGTTACTTGCAATTGAATACTTAGATAGAATAGGTGTAATTGATCGCCCTTTATATATCGATATTTATTTTGATTAATACCCCACATTTATTTTGTTGATCATTGCCATCAAATTTGAATGATTATTTTTTTTTTTTAACTCAAATGCGGTAACTTGTTGCCGAATTTGGCTAACACTACTGGCATAGCAAAATGGATACATTATTTGAATGTAAACTTGTTGTGTATCCATTTTGCTAAACCTGAATTGATGTGAAATCACTGAGTATTAACTACCTGCATTTCGGCATTCCAAATATCGATTGATCTGAATTAATACACATGTATAGATATATCCGATAATGTAACCAGCTGTTAATTCAAATGATTTAATCTGATATAATTCTGCTAGGTGTAAATAGTAATTGGAACTACCACTTGTAGTATTCTCACTGGGGAGATGGCTTAAATGTAAAGTGCCCCTGTTCCTTAATTAAACTAATTGTACCTGAGTGATAGCAATGATATTAAGACTTAGATTGATACTGTTACCAGTGCTACCAAAATTCCATTACTTTAAAAATACCAGGTACCAAGCATAATGAAACCACAATGATGTTTGTTTATTTGATTCAGTTGTCGTTGTCGTTGTCGTTATCGTTGTCGTTGATCAAAAACCGCTACAATGAATATCCCAAACCAGAAACTCATCGATCGGAGGTGGGTGGGTGAATGTAAATCAAACTTAAATTTTAATTGGGGTAAGAAAAGAATATCGGGTTGTTTCAAGTAGGAATCCCGTCATGTTACTAGAGCTTAAGTTTTTTTTACCATTGTACATTGTATAGTGATCAAACATGACAAGCTCTCCAATTCACTTGCATTACCATATACTTTATAGTTTTTACGACCTTTTTCTTAGCAGATATTAATTCTACTGTTACTATATTGCTAAAAGGCGAATTTTTGAAGCTAGTTTAGAATTCATTCCATTCATTAATATAATAAGGATATGATATACTCTAGAGTTCGCTCAAAATTGTGTAGATGTACTGTATATAGAATTATAGTTTAGAGGTATATGTACAATATTGTACAATTGTACGCATGAGAAAACCAGTACAGCTAAATATGTATCATTAAATTCTGTATCATATATATGTAACTGAGATTAATTGATTTAGGATTTTACGTTTGAAAAGCAGGTACCCATCCCATTCGCCCGATATATAATTCCTTTAATTATTATATCATCATCGAATAGATACATGAACGTAATGTACCTGGTCGAACTTTACTTATAATTAATACCAACGGCCTTATAAAAGCACAATTAGAATAGGTATATTACATGCTAAATCTTTACTGAGTTGCCAAGCTTAATTAATTATAATTAATATTACAGCTGGTGGAACACTGAGTTTCCTATCGGTATGACATGTTTACATCTTAACAACTCGTTCCATAATATTACCTTGAAAAATTCTACCGATATACTGTATATACAGTATATGATTAGCATACTAAATTCATTATAACCTACCAAATATAGGTATAGTACCAAAAATGGGTACAGTATATGATTAGTACCGGTATACTAAATTCATTATAACATATAGTACCAAAAATGGTATACATATATAATATTATAAAGCTATAGTTTTATAACTTGGTCATGAATTCGGCACTAGTACAACTCAATTGTGTGTAGACTATATACAGTATATAGATGTTAACAGAATTCATTGTACACAACCATTGCAATTAAAATGATTAATTATTTCGGCGCCATATGTATACATATATGTATATATAGTATAACATGCTGCAGCTATGGTATATTTAAATTTCTGTAAGCCGTATAAATTACTTATTTAATATTGGACTTCAAACATAACTTTTGCACTATAACTGCAATCATAGAGGGTATTATTCAAATTATAGTATATAGCGCTAGCTATAGATTAACTGGTAATTCTAACAATGCTGATTAAGATTTAAAAGAAAAATTCCACTATGCACATAAGTTTTAATTTTTATCTTACTAGCATGCAGTACTAGCTAGGTTAAGTATAAACCAATCCATGGCAGGTACCAGGTTGTTCCTGAGAACGTTACCAATTATATTAATGCAGTTGTACATATTTACCATTGGTATGCTCAGGATGTATATACATGTATATACAACTTAAATTTTCGAAGCTGTAGGACATGCGGCTTGCAGAATGCGCTAGAACAGCATTTAAATTCTTTTAAACTTTATTTAGAATTTTAGATCTGAGTTAAGTAGTACCTGTGGGAATAAATTTGCTCGTTTTAACTTTAAGCTTTGATTATAAAGCTTAGGTTGATGGATATATCAAGCTTGGATAATTGTTAATACGTGTTGTACGTGATAATGTTAAATTTCAATTCAGCTTCCATGGTTTGATTATGCAGTGTATACTTATACCTTTTTTTACTTTAAACATGTAATAATGCCCATATTATTTACATTATAGCGCATATATATTCAGATTGGAAATATAAACGGCTTTAATACATTTAGGGTTTCTATAAAATTTAGTAAGATCATGCAAATTATGTTCGAACTGCCATCTCAATCGTTTGGAGATCTTTATAGTCTATATTAGCCCAGTTTTAAGTACTATATAAAAACTACTACTATAGGCTTTGTTATAATAACCTCAGTTGGTAGCTAGAGCTACATCTGCTACTTAAACTACACACTTTTAGCAATTTAACGGTTAAATTTCACATAAATTTGTGACATGGTCTACTTTTACACTAGCCAGTGCTCATGAGCAGTCTACAAGGTGTTTTAGTACGTATTAATATATAGTTAATGCCTTGAATTTCTTAAATTTATAATAAACTATTCCAATGAGGGCTTTTTGGCATAGTTTGTCATATACAAAAGAAGAAATCTACAACCCAGATTTATTTATAACACAACTTAGCACAAACCATTGAGCTATAAACATATACAGTATATACAGTATAAGTTAACCAACGCGATTTGGATTTTAAATCCCGAGTTTTCAAACTATATAACTTCAAAAGCAACTGCTGTAATAGCCTATAATATATATATATATTTATTAATTTTCAAATATTTTGTTATAGCTTAGAATTACTAAGACCACACTAACGTTTCATAAAATGTACTCAATGTAATACAATTGGGCTTGAAAGTAAAAAAAAAAAAATAAAATAAAATAAATTCAAAATACAAAAAAACTATAGGATACTGCGATACCCGCTATATAGATTCTAATATACCTGATTAATAAAAATATACAGTATATCGCTGCTATATAATAATTTATTCGAACGCTAGCAGTTGTACATAACAAATAACCTGCTTTGAAGATTGAACTAGTCACTGATAATGATACCATCAAGGTTTAAGTTATAATACTAATTGATTTGATATTAATAGTTTTAAGTAGCTGCAAAAGTTAACCGCTCTTATCGCCATCACAGTTTCCCAATTCCGTCGATTATTCATATATTTGTGACTAGTCAATTAATTTAAGCAGATATCACAATAATCTGAATACATCAGTTGGTATATGACAATCTTTTCATAAGATCTAATGTATAATTGTATATTTATTGGATTTAAATTCCCATAACTCATACCACAGTAGGTCAGTTACTTTTAAAAACCTTTGACCAGGTTTATATAGTTAAAGTTCAGTTTTCTAGGCGTTAAAATTTACACCATAGTTTAATGTATCCTGCAAGTACTAAGACATTCATTAAAGAACAATAGAAAAAATTCCTTCTATATATACAGTAGTAGTATATATACCATATATAGTATATAAACAGAAAACAAACTTTATATTAAAGCTTATCAAAAAAATTTTCAGGTCCCATTTATTATTATTTTTTCTCACTTATAAGTAGTAACTGTTAGCTTTAAAACGTTCTACAGTCATAACAAACTATAATTAAGATGCCTATAATATAAACTAATGTAGAAGTTTTGGTATGTTTTGATTGTGGATTTATACTTTACTCATAACAATTGATCATAATCTCACTAAAACCCGTTAGAACTAGATTATAATAGAGTAAACAAAGGTACAATAGAGATCCTGTTCGAATTGAAAACTTTTTTTTTTTTTTCCTTCTCTCTTAAATTATAAATAATAATTCCATATCAATTTCTTTATCTCTTTTGTTATTTAATTAATTAATTTTCTCACATTTGTTTTTTTTATTATTTTTTCTAATATTCTACAACTAACAGATAAGCTGCAAATATAAAAATCTGATTAATGTATACAAATCAGCTTTTTAATCTTGCCTGTTAGTTGAGTAATAAAAACAAATAGACAAAGCAGATTTTTTTAAAAACCAAGATTTCGATCCAGCTTTTGTATATATATAAATGATCATCTCTTCCTATTAGCATAATATTAATTACTATCACCTTCATAACTATCACTACTAACTAACCAAAAGCAAAAACCAAAACCACTCCACAAATATTCAAATACTAGAATGAACAAAACAACAGAATTACTATCACAATATAAATTATCAAATGATGAAGTTATTTATGTATTACAAAAATTAAGTTCAATGATTAAAAAAAAAAAAAATATTGCAAGAGAAACTGATTATAAATTTACAAAAACCAATTCAAATCAACCAGTAGAATTAGCATTAGAAAATCAAAAATTTGATTTTAATTTATATCAATTATGGAAATCAAATAATATTAAATTACCAAAATTAGATTTTAATAAAGATAAATTACCAATAAAATCTGAACAAGAAGAAATAAGTAAAAAATTATTAATTCGAACTGAAGCAATGGCAAGAGTATTTGATAAAAAAAAAATTTCTCCAGAAAATTATATGTTTTTATGTCATTATTATCCTTCATATGTTAAATTAATTCAATCAATTGAATGCATTATTAGAGCTGAAAGAAGATTAAAAGGTGGTCAACATAGTTTATCAACTGAAGAATTTGCTGAACTAGAAACTTTAAATTATGCTTTAAAAAAATGTAATAAAAGCTTAAATCCTTCAACAAGTGATCCAAGACCTGTAATCCGTCAAGCTAGTTTAGATAGAATTGTTATTACAAAAAGATTAAAAGATTTAAAGAAAAAAGTAGTTGTATGATTTATTTATTATTATTTGTTAGTATTAAGATAATTGTTCTAAAACAGTGAAATTAGTACCACCAGTAGAAGGAACTTGTAACCAATTTTTTTCATCATATTCACAAACTCCATCAATAGTATGAAAAGTATATGCATATCTTGATTTTGAACTTGTATTATTATTTGAACGATGTAAAACAGTATTATGAATTAATACCAAACTTCCAGCTTTACAATCAACTAATTTAAAATCAGATTTTGGTGGTTCATCATAATCTTTATCACCAGTTGATAAAAATTCTGTACCATTACCATCAGATTTTCTAACAAAACGTTTTGGTACACCACAAGTTTTATGAGATCCTGGTACAAATTCTAAACAACCATTTTCAATTGTACAATCTTCTAAAGCATACCAAAATCCAACTGCTGATTGTGGTTTTGTATATAAAAATGTTGCATCTTGATGAGTTGGAACTTCTCCACCAATTTCTGGTTGTTTACAAATTAACATTGATTGTAAAATTTTTGGTTCTTTAAATCCTAAAGATAATGCAATATCTCTATTTCTTTGAGTCATTGAAATTTTTTTAAATTCTGGATCTAATACATGTAATGCATGTCCAACTTTATTAATTGCTTTATCTTTTGGTTTAATTAATTCACCTTTTGAATTTATTGCATCTTGTTCAAAAAAATAATGAATTTTATCACCACTTTCTAAAAAATATTTATCACCAACATGTTCATCTTCTGATCCTTCTCCAGTTGTAAATTTAGTCATTGGATGTCCTTCTAAATCAAAATTTTCTAATAAATTATGTGATTGAGTTAATACTGATTGAACTTGTTCTGGTGTTAATTCATTTGGTAATACCATACAACCATCTCGTTGAAATTGTTCTACTTGTTCTGGTGTTAATCCAACCATTTTCTTTTCTATTTTATTTTTGTTGTGGTGAAGAAAAAAAAAAGAAATAGTGTTATTGTTAAATATTTATATATTAATGAATTCTGAAACTATGGTGGGGAATTTTTTTTTTAAT
The DNA here is from genome assembly GCA_030564325.1 of Blastobotrys capitulatus. Classification (NCBI taxonomy): domain Eukaryota; kingdom Fungi; phylum Ascomycota; class Dipodascomycetes; order Dipodascales; family Trichomonascaceae; genus Blastobotrys; species Blastobotrys capitulatus. The sequence continues at coordinate 875 of JAJLUL010000178.1, read as the reverse complement.
TCCCCGCATCAACAAGTTTTCTGGTGATCACCCCCGCTTTGAAATTTGAAATTTTAGATAAGCTTGAGTCTGGTACGGCTTTAGCATACATTATTAATACCACTCATCATATATCGATGTTGATTATGGATTAGCAATGGTTCATTAGAGTGAATAGTAAGGTTTTTTAAATTTTTTACTTAACTACTATGAAATTAGTTTCAATTAAAAGTTCTAGCTCTCAATTAAAACTGTAGCCAAATTTTTGGGCCACCCTAGCTATTATATCAACAGCTATAGTTAAACAAATTAACGTGGGGTCTATAGATCCCAGCTGCATAAAGTATAAGTTATAGTACATCCAAATATATAGTATACCGATGGTTAAAGTGGTTTAACCAATGCCAATATCACGGCTTTTTAGCTCCAGATCTAGACCTTTAAATTCGTTTTAATGTTGTATATATGTTACACAAATTAGCATACATATTAATAAGTACTATAATTAAATTTATACAACATACAAAGCAATTAATTAACATCCCATATGATATTATAAAGTATACTTTCTTTTTAATCTAAATTTGAAGCTTAATATTCTAGAGCTATGAGAATTTCAATGAACTAAGCTACTTCGTGCTTGAAACCATTACACGTAGCTATAAATCGATATTAATAGTTTTAAATTGTACAAAATTGTTGCAGTAGCTATATATAATATAGCTCTACAATGTCAATGAAAGTTAGTGCTTGCAACTATTAAACTAATAATTAAAGAAACGTGACTGGGTTCACGTGTTTGTGTTGATGCTGTTTGTTCAATAGTTAAGATGTATGTGGTGCGCGAATACGTTGGACCAAATGGCTGCATCAAATTGTAAAATTTTATATAAATA
>JAJLUL010000177.1:5798-42025 GCA_030564325.1 Blastobotrys capitulatus | reverse complement strand
AGCAGTACCAAGGTTTAGTTAGAGCATGAAAGAGAACGACTCATGTCTCAGCTCATATTAGAGTTTTTAGTAGTTTTATATATATGGAAAGAAAGAATTTTATTTTCTTCCTTTTGATCGAATCAACTATTTTAATACTAATTGTTCAATATCATAAATTTGTGTAGATCCTAATTTATCCTGGCTTTTATCTAATCTATCTTTAAGTTCTTGATTCTAAATTTAGTTCTCCCGTGTCTCATGGGAACTACTTAATTGGTATCCTATAGATTAATCTGAACTCGACTGGCTAAATCTTTATTTAATTAAGTTTCATTACTTCATTAATTAATGCTAATCTTCTTGATTGTTTAACTTAATGAAGTACTCGTTCAATAGGTCAATTAAAAGTTTTAGCCGCTTTAAAGTCTGAACTACAATTTATAGTTGCACAGTTTGATTAAATTTATATCAATTGAGTTTCTATTTATAGCTATAAATAGTTTTGCATATATTAAAGTAAACATGGGCACAATTATAAATCGCATACCATTGCAATAGTATTTTTTGGATGAAACAATTGATTAATTGCAATTTAATAGCATTGGTACATGTACAAGTTATATAATGTACATCTAAACTATGCTTACTTAATAGCATTGGTACATGTACAAGTTATATAATGTACATCTAAACTATGCTTACTTGGTAGGATGCAAGTTTAAATTGATCTGATACAGGCAGTTCCCCTACATCTTCTGTGTCCCTTAATTGAAGTGAATCAAACACTGCATTCAAATGTAAACTATAGTATACTGAAATTACTTATCCAGAAATATATTTATAACTAATTCATTAATCAACTGTGGCTTATTTACATATTTTCTGCATGCATATACCTGATACCTGGTACTTGAAAAGTATACTTTTCATAAGAATTACGAAGTATTTAACTCTTTATAATATCAAGTGATAGTATATAATAGTTTAAACTTTCTCAATACTGAATTTACCTCTCCACACATCTATTTAAAGAGTGGTCTACAGGATAATCAAGATTGACATTAGTTTTGAAGATCTTTATTCATTTTCAGCCACTTAAATCAATTTAAAAAAAAAAGATTTAACAGAAAAATGTAATGTATCATGCACAAATATTAATTAGATGTTATCATGCATCTAAACCAATTAAGAACTATCATTTAACAACTATTTTTCAGAGAAGGCCAATTGTATAATATTATGGATACAACAGGCTAAGAAATAAACATGTTGATATCAATTGGCCAGGACACAATTTGATGTTATAAATTTAAAAACGCTAAGCCTGGATGCATGCATAACAAAAATATCTGTTACCATACTGTGCTTATTATTTCAACTTACAGTGGACGTATTTTAAGTAAACACTGCATCAAATTAATCATGATGGTACTGTGAGTGGAATAGACTGTATAACTAGTTTACACATACAGTATGTAGTGCAAGCAATGTCAAAATAAACAACATTAGCAGTAGTGTGACTGTGCGGCTCTTATTGTCGATCTTTTCACCATGGCCAATATCATATATATTATATTTGTTTGCAGATTTCTTAGTGTCCAAAACCCACGGGTACCAGGATCCCCGATCAGTCCTAGGGTCTCGATTTGTAGTTTTCATAGCTTGGAAGATTCTCGCGCGGCCATTACAGCTTGAACAAATTCAGGTCAATAACACAAGCTTAAAGATGAGAGGCTAATTTTGATAGCTTGGAGCGTTCAAGCCCCGAACAAAGCAATATGTTTGATATGTAAATTTGACCTTAACAATGCTTGAAAGGCAAAAATGGACCCAAATTTTCAAATAACTTAACATATTTTTTAAGACCAACGGCTTGAAATTTATTTCAATAAGTTTACATGTTTTCTTATAAAGGCTTAAATACAGTTTCATAACTCTACGGGTCTACGTTTTTTTTTATGTTTCTGGTCTTTAAAATCCTTTTTTCTACTTTTCATTCTTTAATACACCAACCACTACTTTTAATACACTAAGACCAACCAAGAAACGACACAATTAGCTTTTATTATGAAAGGTCATCTCCAGTAAAATTAGAATTAATTAAAGGGAACTAGAACAAGATGATGAGGCCTCAATTAATGGATAGTACGTTCATAAGATGAAGTAGAAAATGATCTAATGAATGAAAATGATAGCAGCACTGTATAAGCGGGTGAAATCAACAGATAGAGAGATAATGTGCTACTAGTTATAGAAAAGGTCGCATAAAATTATAAGGCTATTCTTTTAAAAAATGGTTTGACAATATTCGAAATTGTTGGACAAATCTCAAGATCAAGAAGTGGCCCATGTTTATTATTAATAGGTCAATTGAATAGATCAATTACTGACAAAATTGAAGATGGTTATAGAAATAGTTTTTGGGATTAAAGACTCTTAAATTTACTCAGTAGATGCTAATAGTACTTATCCAAAGCAAAATGGAGGTAGCCTGATGCAAATATATATATATAATAGATAAGAAGATTTGATGAATATGGCTTCAAATTCATAAGAAAAAAATACCAGCTGTTTCGATAGATTATTTATTTAAAGCTATTTCGAATTCAGTCTATATTTAGTATAATATATTTTTTTTCTGGTTGGATTAGGGGGGATAAAATAGCTAAAATCAAAAAAGTTTACAACCCTCCAAGACTCAAGAAATTACAGATAGTTATCTCCTCTGCAGCTAGCCTTTAGCTAATCCTATAATCGCAAGTAAGTACACTATAGGATTTATATTGTATATACATTATAAATGTAATTTATTACGTGTAATTGTTGTTATTATTCCATGTACTTTATTTATTACTCCAAAATATGTTGATGTTTTATTCAGCTCAAAACTTGAACTTGAATTATAATTTTAATATTTGTAAGATAATTTTAGTAGTCATAGTTTATAATACCTTATTGTGCTCTTAATTTCGGTCAATTTTTGGCACTTCTTATACTTTTTGTTTGTTTATTTGCGGTTCTTTTTTTTTTTATTTAGTTTAATTACGCGTAAAATACACGTTAGAAGTGGTATATTCAAGTGGAAAAAAATCGAGCAATATCTTGAATCTTTTAAGCAGAGGTCTAAATTCATTCAAGCTGTTCTTAAACTTAAGCAGTGAAAAAATTACTAGATATACAAAAAACTTTAGCTTACATCCAAGATGGGATCGGACCTTTAAGCTGTGTCAAGACAAAGGACCGCAATAAGGACCGCATTAATAAATGTAAAGATATTAATTATATATCTGATACAAGGCTGAGCAAGAACTACACATATCATAATATTATACCACTGGTACATACCTATATGTATAATATATCATTGCAATAAATAGCCTAGGTACCCTGACATGTATGCCATATTTTATTGACAGCTAAAAATAGCTAACATTCTGATAACATATTAATTATACCAGTAATTGACATTATAACTACAATCTAGTCTATTCATAACAAATTAATGTTTTCCTAAAAAAACCCCAGTACAAAATACTAAAATCATGATTGTAATCTGGGGTTAAGTGATTATACTACATAGATCCTAAAATATAAAATTTGTATGTTCCTACGCTTAGAACTGCTTTTATAGCTAGCTATATTGACCTTACTGTTAAAACATCTGATAATGATTTAATCTATTAAAAGAAAAAAAGCTACACTAAAAAAACTACTAATCTGATCTAGATTGATTATAATAAAAAAAAAAGGAACAAATTTTATGCTTTAAACTTGAACTTTTTATTAGGAGGAAAATCAACGGTATATGCTATAAAAAGGCTTTAAAGCAAAATTTCAATCAGTTTTTTTTTTTTTTTTCAAAAACATAAAAAATTTTTGAATCATGAGAACAAGGTCTTAAATTTTTTATTTTAAGCTTGTTCTCGGAAAACTCCGAGAGTGATGGTTCTCGCTTAAAAAAAGCTTATAGCAGTAAAAATGTGAAACATCACCAAATTTGTTTTTGTTTTTAACGACATCTGGTTTATACCATCCAGATGTTATTGTCATCTATAGAAGCTATAGATTCAAAGCACGTAACATATACATTCTAAAGCATGAAAATATTACATAGATTAATTGTGATTTGAAGAATTTAGATATAGTTATGGTTTTAACTGGTTATGAAAGAAAATTATGCTCAAAAACTACAATAATATTTTTTTAACTGTTTTTTTCAAACAATTGTTTTGGTATTGAATGTTCTTGGTAGCATATTTTTGTAAAACTAGACTCAAATATAGGTCAGGACCAAAAAAACCTTTTCGAATTTTCTTGAATTATCGATATATACAACTAGTTGCTGCTGAACCCTATATTTAGAACGAAATTATTATGAAAAAGATATATTTAACTCATACTTAATGGTCCTTGGGTTCATTTACTTTTGGTCTACCATGGTCAGCAGTAGGTAGGAAAACATTTTTCATTTTTATAAATATATTCATGTTAATATTAATTGCAATGTTATTTCAATTGCAACCTTGGTTTCAAAACAATATATATGCTCAATTAATGTTACCAAATACAGCTGGTACCAGCTGGTATATATTAGCACTAAGTGTACAATCGATTGTACAATTTATGCAATGTACAATTGTTAACTTGTATTCATATACAATATACATAGGAGTACAGTAACTGGTATATATACGGTGGCCATATGTTCTATATGTTCATGTATAGATAGTCTTGTAACGTTGTACTAATTCATCAATTGATATCCTGTGTTTTCACTTAATAGCTAACTATCACAAGTTTTAGTTAATTAATTAAATACTTATATGGCGAGCTCTTGAGAATTCTAAAATATACTCAACCTATAGAAATTCTCATTTATAGCTAGATGGATGGTTGGCAAATTGACAACCTCAATTATTTCTACTTCAAGCTCTAGCTATGGTTGACATGGGGTATGAAATCAATTAAGGGACGTCCAGGTATACATCATATGAATACAATTGTTAAAGCTTACTAGTACTATTAATTTCCACTGCTAAACTTGCCATATAGTAAAATATATAGCCGCTCCTAGGAGACTTTTACTAATAATGGCTTGACCTTTACAACATTATTACGTTACACCCAATAATAATTAACCTTATACCACAGTGTAATAACAAGATCTAATCAAGATCATCATCAATTTTTGCAACAACATGATCATCGCCATCATAATCAATCAACAAAATCCTTTATTACGTTGCTCTAGCAGTTGGTACCAGTAGCTGTAAAAAGATCGTCTGCGGCTTTGTCTACTTTAATGTAAGCCACAGGCCAACTCCGTCAAGCGCTTGAAAAAAAGTTTCTATTTTTAAACTACACTACTGCGGCGCTCGGCCCGTTATAAACGATCAATCATTGTCAACCCACACTTTAAATGTTTTCATGAAAAAACATTTTTTTGTCTTAAAAGTCACAATGCCCAATTTTACAATAATTAATTTAAACATAATAATTGGTATGATACTGTATTATGGGATTTTAACAGTAATTTTTAAGGCTTAGTATAAAATAGAGATTCAATTACCATTCTATTGCCGAACATTTTTTATTCTTTTTAATGTCTTAAAAAAGGGTTTCTATCAAAAAAAAAAATAGAACCGTGTGGCTTACCTGGTACATTTCAGATATTATAAGAAACCATCAGATTTCTTCTTAAGCTTGTTGTCTTAACTTACTTATTCCTTTAATAAATTTTGATCACATTGAAACATAATCAACTTTCAAGTTTAAGCTTATTGACTTAACTTACTTATTCCTCCATACATGTATGTGTATTTCCATACTAAAAAAACAGTTGATTCCATTGAGTTATACACTTTGTGTTATTTGAATCTTTTCAAGCTGGATGACTTAACTTACTTATTCTTTCTTTCATATTATATAACGAATTTTTTTATTGATTTCGATACTCTTAAAGAATCGAAAGTATAAAGCTCAATGTTTCAACTTATTTATTCCTTTAGTTCCAATAATTGGAAAAGCGAATTCTGATCATAATGGAATCAATTGATTACGTATACTTTGCTGGAATCAATATTTAATTGACAAACCCATTGACTAAACTTACTTATTTTACCTCTGTAAACTACTGATTTATTAGTCCACTAGTGCGTTATACTACTATAATCTAAATACCTTCAAGCTATTTGAATTAATTTATTAATTAATTTAATCACTCCTTTCCTTAATCGTGTAATTAGTTTAAAATTTTATGATCATATACATATTCTAAATATTTTAGCTGATTTATTTATAAATTTCTTATTCCTTAAGATTTCTATACCTAATTAAATTGTTTTATCATATTGGAAAATCAATATTCTACATAGGGAACTTGTATGCATGTTCTGCCACTTGATTTGGTCCAAGCTACAGCTGATTACACATACCTGTTTCAATTTTGAGAAAGTAGAAAGTATAACTATAAAACATACTAATATCTTATTCTCATATGACTTGAAAATAAAAATATCAAAAACTTTCCTTTCATAATGCCAATTAAGGTCTAATATTGAGTTATAACTGGCTTAACTTACATATGTTTCTATTTTTATTCTGGAAATCAATTGAAAGCCATCTATAACCAAAAGTTCTAGCAATATATTCAATTCAATCTAAATATTACTATTTTATAATTCTTATAACGGCGTACTTGTACATGTATATGATATCTACACTAGTTCTCCTTCAATCAATTTTAAGTCTTTCCAGTTGAAAAGCTCACTTCAATCATACTATCTATAACTCCACACCTCTTCAATAAAACAATTCAAAAAAAATACAAACCTCGTATTCCAATCTAACAAAAAAACATAATAAAATAAATAACCTGTAATTATCCAACTCAATTGTTATTACAAAAACAGGCTATGTGATCACATACCAAAAGTCAATGTAACTAACATATGCATACCATACATACACTACCTGGGATACTGGGATACATTTGCCGGTGGTAACTTTTTTGTTTTTAATTTTTTTTTTTTTTGAGAATTATGCAGGTTTCATTCAGCCCTTTAGGCTAAGCTTTCTTTCTTTTGTTTACACTCAATTGATTTCAACAACTTTAGAAAAATCTGGAGTAATATCATGCACCTCTCAACTCATAGCCGTTATAACCTAAATATTTACTTTGGACATGTTCTACATCATCTGAATGAAATTTGTATTGGGTACAGCCCTGATTTTTTTTAATAAAATGTCCATCATTTAATTTTATGTTATTATCCCCCCAGCCATCATTTTGTTTTCTTAAACATGACAAATGTATTTTAAATTGTTTCTATTTTTAAATTTATTCATAATAGATGAGTTATCAAACATTTTACAAAATGTTACAAGTTACAGAAAATTAAAGTTTTTGTACCTTGATCAGAAAAAAAATACTTGCACCAGCTTATAATTAGTGGTCAAAGTTTGACGTTATTATAAACTCTAAATTAAACTCACCACCTAGTTAAACCTGACAAATTTAAAAAAGCACTGTATATTTTATGTATCGGTCGATTCCCCAGATCTATAGATGAGGACGTACTGATGATCTCACTCTATGGGTATACCGGAACCAGATTCCATTAATTCATATCAAATTTAGTACAAACCTGCTGTATAACTATAGAATAAATCTATCTTTTCAATCATGTTAAGTTGATTTTTTTCTTTTTTTTACCCCATAGATCAACATGTAGTACCCTTAGCTCTATCATCAGGGAGGCTCATTGAAGATTACTTTCAATCAGTATCATACCAGATTATCATTGAAAAACCAGGTCTTCAACAAGCTTGAACATTTCATATATAAAACATCGGTACAATGAGCTCAACTACTTTTTAACAACTACCATGAACCAGTAAACGTATGCCAAGAGAACCTTTTTAATTTATCAAAATAAAATAAAACGTTCAGGATTAACAATTTGTCATTATATTACCACTGCCAATATACACAATCTCAGGAGATTCTACACTACACTTTTGTTACGAATCTACCTCAAGTAACCATAGCATCCGGCTGCACCGTTTACTTTAATGCATATTACGTCTTTTTTTAAAATAAAGTGGATAAAGGCTTTTACTTGATTTATTTCATCTGGAGAAGTTACTATTACTGTTAAATGTTAAAAATTTTTTTTTTTTGCAACAGAGGCTTAAATATTCCATCTCAATTTGTCTTAGATCATTATATCATTTTATGGTATTATTATCCGATGTGTAAACTGCTAGTACCTAGCTAAGCTAAATTAGTAGCATAACACAACGTTACTTTTTGGGTATATCCGATTTCTAGAATAAAAAAAAGAAAGGCATAGTGATGATCAGCATGAACATCCCCGAAAAAAAAAAAAAAAAAAAAAAAAAAAAATCCAAGACATTTTGATGTTTTAGAAAAATTTCGAACAAGAATAACTTAACAGCCGAAAGAAATTATACAAGAGTTATAAAAAAAAAAAGGAAATAAATCACATACTCCAAAAAATTAATATAAATAGTTGATCAAATTCTCTCAAAATTCAATTTAATCAACAACAACAACTTTAATAGTTTATAACAACAAAAAGACAATACAAAACAAAAAGATAAAATGGTTTCTGCAAATAAAACTTTATTTACTACTACTGCTTTAGCATCTATGGCATTAGCAGATAGACAACAACATCAAGGATCATCAATGGTTGTTAATAGTGCCAAAGTATCAAGAGTTTTATTAAAAACTGATAAAATTGCAAATAAAAAAAATTCTATTGATGAAAAAAAAGTTGGTGAAATTTTTATTTGTCCAATTGCTGGAGTTTTAGCTGATGATACTTTACCAAGTGCTTATAAAAGTATTGATGATGAAGGTAATCGAGCAAAAGGTAGTTTAAATCAATTAAAAGGTATTGGTAGAGGTTTAGAAAATGGATTAAAAGTTGATTGTAAAGAAGTTGATTCTTTAAAGAGTGAAATTCAAAAAGCTGATTCTAAATTAAGTAAACGAGATCATGATGATGATGATTCTGATGATGATGATGATGACGATGACCATCATCATAATAACAATAATCAAAACCAAAACCAAAATCAAAATCAAAATCAAAATCAAAACCAAAACGATGATGATGAATCTGATTATGATAATGATGATGATTTCTCTGATGATTCTGATGATGATGATGATGATTTATTTGATGATGATACTGCAGGTGTTGTATCATTTGGTATTTGGAGAACTTTAAATGTTGTTAAAAATTCAGCATATCAAGTTGCTAATGATCAAGGAGTTGATAAATCAGAAACTGATGAAAAATATATTTGCCCAATGACTGATAAATTAACTGATTCAACTAAAAAATTAAATTCATTATTTGAATCAAAAAATTCAAATAGAAATCAAAAAGTTATTAGAAAATTACAAGGTGCTGGTAAAGCTTTATTAAATGCTCCAGGTTATAATTGTCAAGAAGGTGAAGATTTACAAAAAGCTTTAAATGATTTAAAATCTAGTGGTGGATCTTCTTCTTCTTCTTCATCATCTTCAAGTTCAGCTTCTTCATCTGTTGAAACTTCAAGTGCTGCTTCTGCTTCAAAAACTTCATCATCAAAATCAGCAGCTACTTCAGCATCTTCAACTAAATCATCTTCATCATCTAAATCATCTCCAACTGCTCAAGCAAGTAAAGATGATGATGAATCTGATAATGATTCCGATGATAAAGATGATGATGAAAAGAATTCTGCTTCATCATTTAATATCAACATGGCTGCAGCTGCCGCTGCACCAGTTGCTGCATTATTATTATTATAATTATAATTAGAGAATATTCTTAAGGATTATATAGCATTTTACTAATTTATTAAATTTTTAAAAAAAAGTAACTGTTCAATAAATAATATAAAATATCTACCACCTACTTATTCAACTTGAAAGGATGAGCTTCAGTATTAAAAACATAATCATCCAAACTAATATGATTAAAATCATCAAATAATAAATAAGAATATTTTAAAGTTTCCCCCATCCAAAATGATTCAGCAACATCTAAAAATGAAGTATCATGATTATTTGTAACATCAGCAACTCCACTATATCCAATAACTTTACCATCAATAACATCTTGAACTTGACATAAATCTCTAATACTTTTAAACATTTCCCAACCATGTTTTAACCAATAATCATCACCAGTAATTCTAAACATATAAAAAACCGATTCAATAGCCTCAGGTCTTAATTGATATTTGGCATCCATTTTAATAAAAGGTTCCGGTTGATCATAATAACCAAATACACTTAATCTTGTACCACCAAAATCATCTTCAACTATAGAACCAATTGGTCTTGTTGGATCTCTTTGTTTTGGATTTACAATTGGATCAACAGTTTCATGATCTTCCTTTTCAACTCTTGGATATTCACATGGTTGATCAAAATCAATACTTGGACAAGAATCAACATTAAAAGTTTCTGGCATAACTCCTGTTCTTGTTTGATTATAAGCCCAAATACATGATCTTGTAATTTGAGCTCCAATTTCAATATCATCAGGTCGATTTAATAATTTCCCACCTAATGCAAACATCCCACCTGCAAAACATGTCAAATGTTGCATTTCATAATTATGAATATGTTCACCATCACCTCTAATAGTTCTTGTACCCAACATTAAAATTTTTTCATTTGTTGGAATTCTTGGTCTAAATAATATATATTTTTTTGCACCTTCAACCATTTTTTCATACAATTCTTTATATTTTGATTCTCCTCCTTGTAATAATTGATATTCTTTAATAAAATATTCATAAGCAGAATCAACCAATCCACCAAAAGAAAAATTTTCTGGAAATGCATGTGCTCCTTTTCTAATACCTTTTTCACCTCCAATACATTTACCTGGTTTAAAAGTACCTCTACCAGTTGGATTTAATACAGGAACTTCTTCTTCTTCATTTCTTTTAACATGTTGAATTTTATCAGCATATCTACCTGGTACAAAAGGTTTTGTATAACGTTGAGATTCAGGAATTCCTTTAACATCATCAATTGTAATTTGTTGAGGATTTACAGCAAAATCTCGATTATCCATAATTAAATCACAACCTGATACATCAACCTGAACAGGATATAACCATGGAATAGTAGATTTTGGTGCATAATCATAAATTTCATTTGTAATTCTTGCAACTGCATCATAATAACTATCATTACCAGTTAATTGTGATAATCTTGTAAATTCAACAGTCATTGATGCAATTTCACTAAATACACTATCAGTACCAGCTCTATATTTTAATTTAGTTTCATCATCTTTCCATTTAAAAAAAGTCATTGGCATTCGATTTGGTGTATCAAATGCTCCAATTAAATTATCTGCCAGTTCAATAGCTTTTGATAATAAAATAGAATCTTGTTGATTATTCAAATCATATGCACTAATTAATCCACCCAAATATCTAATAACAGTTTCAAATAATGGAATTTCACTTCTAAAAGTATTTGTAAAATCAATTTTTGAAACAAATTCTAATGCTTCATTATATTCATCTTTTAAATCCATAATTAATAATGTATCTAATGAATCAACCATTGTTGCTGACCATCCTAAAAATGGATTCATACCATTTAATGAAACAGGTCGAACCTCATCATAACCCCATGCGTATTTTTTATATTGATCCCAACTAATTTTCATAACTTTTTTAACTTCTTCTCTTTTTTCATATCTCCATTTTTTTGAATAATCATCTTCAATTAAATCTGCTTGAACTCGTCCCAATTGTTCATTACCTTTTGGTAATTTAATTGTATCTTTAACAGGAAATTTTTCAGTTCTTGGAATTTTTAAATTTGTTTTCTCAGTTGGAGTTTTTGAATTTCCATAAACTCTTGAATAACCACCACCAGTTGTAATAATTTGATATTTATCAAAATTTGTAATTGGTTCACTTTCTTCTTCAACTTGTTTAATTTCTTCATCTTCTAATTCTTTTGGTTTTTTATCTAATTGTAAATTTTGTTGTAATTGATCAAAAAATGCTTCAACATTTTTATTTGATTCTTTAATTATATTATTATTAGTATATGATTTTTTATTAACATGTTGAACTTGTTTGGTCATATATTTAATTGTATCACCAGCTTCATTATTATATTGAATTAAAAATATTATAAATAATGCTACAAGTAATAAATGTATTCGATATCGTCTTAATCGATATCCAATTGATGGCATTTTGGGTTCTTGATGATAAATAAAAGAGTAAAAAATTCCAAAATAGAATTACTCTTTTTTTTTTTTGAATTATTTGTTTATTTATAAGTTAAAGTTAATAAGATAGAATTTTACTATTTATAATAAAGAATGAATAGAACCAAAAACTTTAACAACGATAAGGGTAGATGATTAGGTGTTAGTATTTTGTAAAAGGAATTTAAGGGTATAATAGTATTTCTTAGCTTATAATAAGTACTTTCCCTAGCTTTTAGATTTGCTGGTTGATGAACTTTAAAATTAAAAAAAAAAACCGATAACAGGTTTATTTAGATTCTTGTTGTTTAAAGAGGAGTTGATAAGTTGGATAGATTGATAAAGTTGAGAAATCGAGAGAGAGAAAAGAAACAAGAAACAAAAAAAAAAGTTTAATTTCGTAGTTTAAAAAAAAAGAGGAGGAGGTTAATTAATTAATTAAGACTTGAAAAAAAAAAGGGGTTTCTGATTTCTGATCAGCCATCTATCTATTGAATGCAAAAAATCTACTGGTGGTAAGGCTGGCTCAGGCTGGACTGGCCCACGTTCTTACTGCACTAGTTACTGAAAGCTGTATAACCATTTCGGCCCGTTGGGTTGTCATGGAAACTAAAATTTCACTTCAGCCGTACCATTACATAAGCGCTGTTATTACGGATTACGTAAATTTTAATCAATTTTTTTTTTCACGAAATTTTTTTTATTTTTGTAGATTTGAAAGAAATTTTTTTTTTTTCAACCTTATCATAAAAATTTATCAACAACATTTAGATCAAATATATTAATAACAATAATGAGCACAACACCTATTAATAGTAGTGTGAATGAAGAATTTCATACACCAGCAACCTCAGTTAAAAAAATGCATAAAAAATTTTTTGATGATGAAGAACCAGAACCTATTATTGAAAAAAAAAAAATAACAATTCAACAAAATAATAATGATGATGATAGTGATAGTGATAGTGATGAAGCACCAGAAGAAGAATCAAATACTCAAGCAAAAGCCAAGTTAATAAAAAAAACCCAACAAATAAATGAATTAACTAATAAACAAAAACAAGAAGAAAAAGAAAAAAGAAGATTAAAAGATGAACAATTAAAGAAACAAACTGAATCAAGAAGATTAAAAGAAGAACAAGAACAAGAAGATGATTTATTAGATGAAGATTTATTAAATGAATATGAAAAAGAACAAAATAATGGTATTAAAAAATTTACAACTGAAGAAATTCGCCAAGCTATGCAATCTCAACATATTAAACTAGATGAACAACCATTAAAAATTAAAAAAAATAAAACAATTTATAAAAAAGGACCTGTTGAAGTTAAAGTATTAAAAAAAAATAAACGACCAAAAACAGATTCATCAGTATTAAAACAAAGAGATCGATTTTTATATAGAAAAAGTATTGATAGAAGAACAAGACCAAGGCAATAATATATTATTATTTTATCTAATGATGATCTGGTACTAATAAAGTAACTAAAGGTAATAACATTCCAATAGTTGATAAAGTAATATCAATACCAGTACTATCTTGTGGTAAAGGATTATTATTATCATTATTTAAAGGTTCATGTAAATCTTGCATTGCATGTACAGCAACAAATAAAAATGTCCCACCACTAAATAATAATAATAAACCAGTCCAATATTGAATTAAATTTGTATTTGAATTACCAATTAATGATATAATTAAAAATGTTAATAAAGCACCAGTTGGAGCACCTAATGAAAAAATTAATAATGATTTTTTTAATTGTTTAATTGATACATTATCTCTTAATAAAATTGCTGTAAAACCAAAACTTGCTGGTGCTTTATGAACCATTATTGCTAAAAATACAATTAATTCTAATGTATGATTTTCTGATGCTGATGATGCTCCTAATGCAATCCCATCAGCAAAACTATGAATAACTAATCCAATAACTGTACTTAATGGTTTATTAGTTGAATTAGTTGATTGTTCATTATCTTGAATTGATGAAAATCTTAAATTTGACATATCAATACCAATTTTTGAAAATTTATTATTTTTATTTGATAAATATTCTGGTAATCTATCAATTAAAAACATTAATATAAATCCTAATATTAATGATAATCCAATTGATTTATGATTATCTAATCCTCCTTCTTGTTCTTTTGTATTATATAATGCATCAACTCCTTCTGGTATAATTACAATTAATGCTGTACCAACTAATATTCCTATACCTAATGAACTAATTAATCGAATTCTTTGTGAACTTAGATTTAAAATGAGGGGAGCTAATCCTGTACAAAAAGATCCAACTCCCATTAATACACAAAGTATTAATAATGTAAAAAATGCAGCCATACTATTCTTTCTTTTATTGTATTCTTGACTTCTAAAATAGTATTAGTAGTGAAGAATTTTTTTTTTGATGATGTGTGAAAAATTATTAGTGTATTCTAATAATAGCACTAGCAATTTACTAAAGGCGGGAACGAACGTCGCGATTTTTTTACTAATATTTGGGAACGCAAACAAATTTATTGTTATTAACTATAAAAACTAAAGAACTAAAGTACCAATACCTACAAAAAATAATAATAAACTAACATCTTGAACAAATAAACTAAAAAATCTAAAATATCTTGCAGCAAATAAAATATAATTATTAAATGGTGGTGGTGCATAACCAGCAATTGTTGATAAAATAGAATTTGATGGAGGTTGACCTCTTTCTAATAAAAATCTTGAAGAATTTAATATAATCTCCAAAATAAAAAAATGTGAAAAAATTGTTTGAGAATTTTGAAAAATCATTGAATGAAATACAACAATAAATACTGATAAAATATGAGCTAATTGCCAAAATAAATCATTTGTATTAACTTTTTGTTGTTCTTTTGGTAAATCTTGATTTCCTCCATTACCTCCAGCATTTAATAATGCATTTAATGCATCCATTGGATTATCACCAATTTGTGTCATATCTGGCATATCAGGATTTTGTGCTTGTAATTGTTTTAACATTTGAAATAATGGATCATCTTCTTGATTGTTAGTATTATTATTCATATTGTTGTTGAAATTGTGTTGTTGTTGAGGCATGTTGGACATGTCCATAGTATTATTATGATATTCATTTGGTGTTGATTCAGGAGGATCTTGATCTTCTAATGGACCTGTAGATTCTGTATATGTTGGTGGAGGTGTATTATTATCTTCTTCATTTCTTGATGGTGAGCTAGTGGTAGGTTGTGCAATAGGTTCTTTATAATCTTCTGCTTCAGGTCGAGTAGTTTTTGTAATTTTATTTAATCGATCTGTACCTCTTTCACGAATCTTTTGTTGTCGTAATTCTCTTCTCGCTTTTGCATCCATTTTGATTTTGATTCGGTTGGTGTATTGTTTTTTTGTTGTTTTTTCGTGAAAAAAATACTTGGTGTAAATATTTTTTTTGGTGATGTAAAAAATACTGGAACTTTTGTATTGGGAGTTTTAAATTCAAACAGCCGCATTAGCAAATGTTAAGCTATTCTAACTAGAATCCTCAACCATCAACATCAAAATATCACTATATAACAAAATAGTCTAAAAATATTGATTATAATTCATCAAGTTTTTCTTCTTCCTTAGATGAAAGTTATTTTTGTTTTGTACTATCAATTAAATCTTTTAATAACTGTTGTCTTGCTCTTGCTGGAGTAGTTTTTCTACCAATAGCGACAATAGCTTGATAATCCCATTTTTCCAACCCTCTTTTAATTTGTTCTTGTAAATAATAAGTTTGATTATCTTCAGGCATTTTGTCTTTCTTTATTATCCTTATTCTTACTCTCTTTCTATCGTTGTCGTTAATATTATAATAATTATTGTACAAAAAATAATAATCTTCAATATGATTGGACGCACGCACCAAATTTTTTTTTTTTTTGTGTAAAAAAAATTTTTGGGACAAATACTAATTTTTTTTTGTCAAAATTTCAACACTCCACCCAATAACTATTCATTAAATTATAATCATCATACACACATACACAAATATACAAAATGCTTTCAAGAGTAATTCGACGTTTTAACAGTACTGAAGTAACTCAAGCTACTAAAGTAGTTACCAATCATCTATCAGATCCTTCAACTCAAAAATTATCAGGACCAGGAAAATATACTAGTGATGATAGAAAAGTTTTATTTGAATCAAAACATCATAATTTACCAAAACCAAGAACAGTATCAGAATTAAATAATACTGAAAATATTAAAACAATTCCACAAGCACCAAATCGATTTGAAACTTGGTCAAAATCTCAACGAGCAGCAAGTGATGCAATGACAGGTGTTAGATTTGAACAACGAGATTTGGAATTTCAACCAAATCCTCATGCTGCTATTGAATTAATTGCAAAAGAACCAATTAAATATTTACATGATAGAGTTGCAGTTTGTGATGGTCAAAAAGGTCCTGTTTTGGGTCATCCAAAAATTTTTATTAATTTGGATCAACCTGGTTCTCATGCTTGTCAATATTGTGGTATTAGATATGCAAAAGAAGAATATAAAGCTAAATTAGAAAGTGGAGAATTACAATAAGGGAGATTATTGATTATAGTTAATAGTATAATAAAAATGTTGCATTGAATAATAATAAAAAAAAAATTATAAAAATTGATAAAAGAAAGAATTATTGGAATAATTCAAAAGAATATAATAAACTGTAGATGCTAAATTTTGACCTACTTTTAGTGATATTAGTAAACAATATTTCAAAAAAAATACTAGAATTTGGATATGCTTACTCCCAAGGCATTGGAGTTGGATTTGGTGTTGGTCCAATTAAATGAGTTTGAAAAATTGGTGAAGAATGATTTGGTTTATTATCTTGAGAATTTTCCATAATCAGAGTGAGCTTGGGTGGTTGTAAAGAAATAAAAAGAACTAAAAGTTAGAGGATTTGAGTGGTTTTATATACACCTGACTCTTGATGGTATCAGAACTAATCAACGTGGTATTCGATACTTTTTTAGTGTTGTTTATTTCATAAAAATATTATGTCAATCACTGAGTCAAGGCATGACCTGTTGGGTCTGCGGCACTGAGTTGAAAAAATACAAAAAACCCAAAAAATGGATGCATGAATTCATTCTTATCGATCTACAAATTGCATTGCGGCTGATAGATAGAAAAAAAAAAAAAAAAAAGCCAATTTTTTTTTTCTCTATATTATCGCAAAACATAAACAAAACCCCTTACATTAATATAAAGAATTACTTAAACTATAATAAGAAATAAAAACCACAACGGTCATTTCCGTTATACCTAAATCTAATATTCAGATAAATATTTATTTAATTCATCTCTTTTCAAAACATTTTCAAATTTAAAAGAATCTGCCATTTCATCTAATTCATCAAAACTTAAATCTTTAAAATATTCAGCAAATTCATAACTTAAATATCTTGATAATAAACAATCTCTTAAATATCTATCAACATAATCATCAATTGACCAAGTTTTTGGATAAATAATTTTTTGATATTTTTCTGGAATTTCATCTTTAAAATGTTGTTTAACTTTATTATAAATTTCTTCAACATTTGAATTAGCATCTCTACCCCATCTATCTAAACCTAATCTTTTTTTTTTATCAAACCATGGTTTTAAAACTTTCATATATTTTGATTCTGGATTTAAATAAACTAATCCTTGATAACCAATATCTTTATATAACCAAATTGACCAACTAATTGGTTTATTATCACCACTTGGATCACCAGTTTTATAAATTTCTAATTGATCTTTTAATAAATTATATCTTTTTGAATTAATTTCATCAATATTATTATCATTTCTAAATTTTGATGAATAAACAGGTCCAAATTCTCCATTCCATACTGGTACTTGATTTAATTTCATATATTCAATTTTTCTTTCATATTGTTTTTTTAATTTATTTTTTTGTTCATTTGATGAATTATATTGTTCATTACCTGGGAAACCATAAGATGCATAATCATGAATTGAATAAACACAATTTGGTAATGGGGAATTAAATTCACTAAAATCCATTGA
The DNA here is from genome assembly GCA_030564325.1 of Blastobotrys capitulatus. Classification (NCBI taxonomy): domain Eukaryota; kingdom Fungi; phylum Ascomycota; class Dipodascomycetes; order Dipodascales; family Trichomonascaceae; genus Blastobotrys; species Blastobotrys capitulatus. The sequence continues at coordinate 23,724 of JAJLUL010000177.1, read as the reverse complement.
ATAAGTATTACCATCTAAAAATAAAATATGATTTGGATCATTTTTTCTAATTTCTTTTTCAATTCTTGAATAAAAATCATTTAATTTTAAACAATCTTCACTTGCTGGCTCATTTAATGGATTATAACCAGCAACATATTCATTATCTTTATAATATAATGAAATTTTTGACCATAAATTAACAACAACATCTTGAAAAATTTTAAATTTCCAAAATTCTGCAATTGGTAATGAACTATCACAATGCCAATCTTGATTTTGACCACCTGGTACTGAATGTAAATCTAAAATAGTATAAATACCATATTTTGAACAAGAATTAATAACTTGATCTAATAATTTAAATCCTTCATTATTAATTGTAAATAAATCATCATCATTTAAAAAATGTCTATAATTAAATGGAATTCTTAAACAATTTAATCCTAAAGATTTAAAAAATTCAGAATCTTTATCAGTCCAAAAATTTGAATAAAATTTTTTAAAAAAATAATCAAATTTTTCTTTACCAATTGTTTGTTTTAAAATTTCTTTATGTTCAGTTTCATGACCTGGATATCCAGTAATAAAATTTTCCATATTTAAATGTCCACCTGTTGCTGTACCTTTTAAAACAATTTCATTGTTTTGTTCATCAACAATTTTAGTACCTTTAACTTTTAAAAATCCAACCATTTTGTTCTTTTGTTTTTGTGTTTTTTATCTGATAGAGATGAAGGATTTAAAAAAAGATTAGATAGAAAGATTTGTCCTTTTTTATATTAATTGGAATGGACTACCCCACATTTTTGCTATTCATCCAAAATAAACTATACATTATTGTACATTATCCGATATAATTAATGCTTGGATTAATTTCGGGTAAATTGGATCAATATTTTTGTACTAATAAAGTCCTGGATGTTTAAATAACAAATATTACAGTAGCTCACGTAATGTTGGCCCTACTATAATAGGTTAGCATTTCTTGGTAAAAGTGGAGAAACAACAACAACATGATGGGAAAAATTAAAAAAGAATCTCCGCTTTATTTCCCATAAAACATTTGTCCAATTCCATTTCAGCCGCATCCTCTATGCTTTGGGATAAATGATTCGAATCTCCCAATTCGATTAATTATTGTAATTAATCTATCGGTCGGTCGACCGCTACCACACGCGTGCTCTTCCGGTTTAATTATAGTGATTAAGTATCAACATATGAACAGAAAAAAATTTACCACCACCACCACCAAATTTTGATTAACCATCATCATAAAAAATGAGACGATTCTTCAGTACCACCACCATCAAAACTTTAGGCAAAATAAAATCAGGTCAACCAATTCATGAAACTCGACCTCATTTAATCCAATCAGGAGAATTAACTCCTAATATAACTGCAATGGAATATTATCAAAGAAGACAATCAATATTAAATTCATTACCAGATCAATCATTATTAATTATCCCAGGTAATGAAATACAATTTGCAACACAATCAGTATTTCATCCATTTAGACAAGATCCAAATTTTTTATATTTAACAGGATTTTTGGAACCAAATGCAGCATTAGCATTATATAAAGAAAATTCAACAAATATGAAAAGTATTTTTTTCTGTCAAAAAGAAGATCCATCAACTGAATTATGGGATGGTGAAAGAACTGGTTTACAAGGTGTTAAAGAAATTTTTAATGCAGATGAATCAGTATCAATTAAAGAAATTGAAAGTTATACAAAACAATTAATTAATCAAAGTAAAAATATTTATGCAGATTTTAATAAATCTAATAATCCAGATCGATTTCCAAAATTTTTTAAATCTTATGATCAATTATCAATAACAAAAAATAGTTTATTAGATTTATTATTAACAAATTCAAATATTCATGATAAAAAAATTAGTTCTGCTATTGAATTAATTGAAAATAAAAGATTATATAAATCAGAAAATGAGATTGACTGTATGAGATTAGCAAGTGAAATTTCATCAATTGGTTATAATAATGCATATTTAAATTCTTTTGATAGTGAAAAAAATTTACATGCATTTTTAGATTATCAATTTAAAGTTAATGGATGTGAAGAAAGTGCTTATTTACCAGTTGTTGCAGCTGGGAAACATGCATTAACAATTCATTATACAAGAAATGATGATTTAATTAAAGATGATGAATTAGTATTAGTTGATGCAGGTGGTAGATTTGGACAATATTGTTCAGATATTTCAAGAACTTGGCCTGCAAAATCAGGAAAATTTACTCAACCTCAAAAAGATTTATATCAAGCAGTTTTAAATGTTCAAAAAAGATGTATTAATTTATGTACAGAAGAACATAAAGTTTCAATGGATGATATCCATAGAGCAAGTGAAGATTATTTATATGAAGAATTATTAAATGCTGGATTAACAACTTTAACAAAAAAAGATATTAGAAAAATTTATCCTCATTATATTGGTCATCATTTAGGTTTAGATGTTCATGATTTAAAAACAGTTGATAGATTTGATCAATTAAAGAGTAATCAAGTTATTACAATTGAACCTGGTGTTTATATTCCAGAAAATGATTTATTCTCAAAACATTATCATAATATTGGTATTAGAATCGAAGATAATGTTGTTATTGGACCTTCAAGTTTTGAAGTTTTAACTTGTGATGCATTAAAAGAAATTAATGATTTAGAACGATAAAAAATAATTTAAATTGTATATAAAAAAGTATTTTCTTCTTCAAAAGAATCAGTTGTATTATTATCATCATCTAAAATATTTTTTGTAATTTTATCATTTAATTTTAAATAAATTGAAGCTGTTGTAATTGTAATTATTAATCCAATTAATGAAAAAATTAATAAAATTAAATGACCTTGCCAAAATTTTTTATCATTATTATAAATATTTGATGATATTATACCACCTAAATTTCCTAAACCAATTTGTATAGCAGTTGATAAATGACGATTATTTTCAATTATATTATTATTTAACCAAACAATTGAACTTGGACCAGCAGAATAACAACCAATTGCAACTAAAAAAGTTCCACCATAAGCAGTTTGATGTTTATTTTTTAAAGTACCAAATAATATTATAATATAACCAATAAACATTAATAAAAAACATAATGATAATAATGGAGATCTTAATTTTAATTTATCAGAAATACTTGCAATAAAAATTGAACAAAAACTTGCACAAATATATACAGGTATTGATAATAAAATTGATTTTTCTGTTGAATAATTAAATTGTTTTATAATTTTTGGTAAAAATAATGATAATCCATAAATAACACAATGTAATGAAAAATATATTAATGTATGACAATAAATTTGCCAATTTTGTAATAATTCTTTAAAACTTGATTGTTCTTGATTATTATTATCTTTTAATCTATTTTTTATAAAAAATTTTTCATTTTTTAATAAAAATGATGAATTTTCTGGTAATCCTGGTATAAAAATATATCCACAAATTCCAATTAATATAGTTAATGATCCTTCTAAAATAAATATCCATCTCCAACCACTTAATCCACCAATTTTATCCATCTTTGTAATAGCCCAAGCTAATAATCCACCAAATGCTCCAGATATACTAGCAGAACAATAAAATAATGCTTGTCTTAATTGTAATTCATCAGATTTATACCATTTACTTAAAATATAACTTATACCTGGTAATGTACCACTTTCTGTTATACCTAACATTATTCTACAAAATAAAAATCCAATATAATTATGACATATTCCAGTACAAGCAACAACTACTCCAAACATTCCACATATTGTACTTAACCAAAATCCAGGATTTTTATTATTAAATTTTTTTAAAATTAAATTTGATGGTAATGCAAATATACTATAAAATATAAAAAACATTGTTAAACATATATTATATTTTTGATTATTTAAATTTAATTCTTCTTTTAATCCTGATATTGATGCATTTGATATACTTGTTCTATCTAAATAATTTAATAGGTATAATATTGAAAAACTTGGTATTAATTTCCAATCTATTTTAGATATTAATTTTTTTTCATTAATGTTGTTGTAATTGGTCATGGTGAGTTCTGATGGGGGGGGATGAGGTTAGTAAGAACTTCAATTGATGATTTGAATTAATAGAATGAACTGATTGAGTAGTAATGGATTAATTTTCATTGGTTTGTGTCCTTTGGTATTATAGTTCAATAAAGTTTGATTATTGCTATAAACGATCTGAAAGTTTAAATATTGTAGGCACCTACTAAGCTAATGAAGTATAATGTAGTAACTATTACTGGGAGTTTAATGGCGCTTGTATTCTTGTAGTAACTATTATACCGGCCTGTGCACGATAACACAGCATAAATCTAATCATAGTAATGATCAACAATCAGTTTTAGATAAACGCCAAGTATTTAAAACATTGTCGATCAATCTTGATTCATTCACGCCGCATTCTCTATAAAAAATTGACTTGTCGTTTTTTTTTTTTTTTTTTGCTCATTAGAACGCTTAATACAGCGTGATACAGTATAGCTGCCCTTGTGTAGTTTAAGCAGGGTTAGGCTTTGGCCGCCTTATTATTATGATGTAGTACCACTGTAATAATTACCCCCATTTCTTAAAAAGCTCAAAAATATTAACTCAGCTCTATTAGTTTACTCTTAAGAGACTAAAATAACCTAGCACTGTATACTCCTCCCCCATTAACCGAATTTAAAGTTTAGTATAAGCCCGATGAAACTAACTACATTAGATAACGATAATTGCTTATCTATTCTTTTTTTTTTTTTTAGTTTAGAGAAAGAGAGAAAAGAGAAAGAGAAAAAAAGTTCAAAATAGAAATACAAATATATTCAAATAAAAACCTAATATTTATAAAAAAGTTCATAATATATAAAATCATGCATAAGTAAAAAAATAATAAATCATAATATAAAAACAAAAACGAAATGAAAAAACAGAGAAATCAGAAAAAATGCTACTCATAAAATAATAATAAGTTAAAAGGTTAGTTTGTTAAAAAATGCAATAGATGATTCAAATAATTTAGAAAACATCACCATGATCCATCATAGCTTCAGCAACTTTAACAAAACCAGCAATATTAGCACCAGTAACTAAAGATGGATAAGAAGTAGTAGCATCTTTTGAATAACTCTTAGCAGCATCAATAGATTGAGCAAAAATATTTGCCATAATATCTTTCAATTTATCATCAACAACTTCACTAGTCCAATAATTACCAGTTTTATTTTGCATAATTTCAACACCAGAAATTGAAACACCACCAGCATTTGATGCTTTACCTGGACCATACCAAATTGAATTATCCTTCTTTCTTGCAGCTTCAAAAACATCAATAGCTTCTTGAGTTGAACCCATATTTGAACCTTCTGCAATAAATTTACAACCATTTGCAACTAAAGCTTGAGCTTCTTCACCAGAAACTTCATTTTGAGTAGCTGATGGTAATGCAACATCAACTTTACCAACATTAGTCCATGGTCGAGCACCTGCAATATATTTGAATTTTGATGAATATTTAGATTCCAAAGTTTCCAAAGCTTGTCGTTTTAATTTTAAATCAGCAATTTCTGCAATTTCATCAGCATTAAAACCTTCGGATCCTGTAGCAACAAAACAACCTTTTGAATCTGATAATGAAACAACAGTACCACCTAATTCAATAACTTTTAATGCAGCATATTGAGCAACATTACCAGAACCGGAAATTGCAACTCGTTTACCTTCAAAAGATTCTTTACCTTCTGATGCATATTCAATCATTTTTTGAACATAATAAACTAAACCATAACCAGTAGCTTCTGGTCGAATTAATGAACCACCCCATGAATTACCTTTACCAGTTAAAACACCTTCCCAAGCATTTCGTAATTTTTTATAAGTACCAAACATATAACCAATTTCTCGACCACCAACACCAATATCACCAGCTGGAATATCAGTTTCAGTACCAATATGTCGTTGTAATTCAGTCATAAATGCTTGACAAAATCTTCGAATTTCAGAATCTGATTTACCTTTTGGATTGAAATCAGCACCACCTTTACCACCACCCATTGGTAAACCAGTTAATGCATTTTTAAAAATTTGTTCATAACCCAAAAATTTCAAAACACTCAAATTAACAGTTGGATGGAATCGTAAACCACCTTTATATGGACCTAATGCACTATTGAATTGAACTCTATAACCTCGATTAACTTCTAATTCACCTTTATCATTTTCCCAAACAACTCTAAATTGAATAACTCGTTCTGGAATAGAAACAACAGGAACAACTTTTTCTAATTCTGGTCGTTTTTCAAATAATGATGAATCTTTTAATGTAGCGTAAATTTCATTAAAAGCTTGTTGAAATTCTGGTTCAGATGGTAAATTAGACATTTTTCTTGTATTGATTGTAATAGTAGAGTTAATAGTAGTAGTATTTGTTTTAATAAATGAAAGTGATGAGGAATTTGAAAAAAAAGATCGAGGAATTCGATGGGTTTTTATAATGTTTGATAACATGTTTCTGAAAATTGGAAAAAAAAAAAGATAATAAGAATTCTATAATTTCTTTTGAGATTTTTTTTGGGAAAGTTTAGATAATGTTAAAAGACAAAAAGAGTCCAGTGTTAATTTTAAAAAATCAGAAACAATTAAATAGATTATAGAAAAAAAAAAAAAAAAAAAAAAAAAAGGTTATATCAAGCTAAATTTATTGTTATTTGCGAGAATAAAAAGATAAGAATCACAAGCATTTTTTTTTTTTTTTATGGTAGTATAGCGTTTAGTATGGTTAGAGTGTAGTAGCTTAGTAGTACTAATGCTGATTATTGTACCGTAACGATTTTTCCCGAATTAAGTGAAAAAATTGTTCATAGGAAAAAAAAAAAAAAGTAATTATGAGATAAAGAAAAAAAAAAAATGGGTTTGCGCGTCGTCCGACTCAGATCATTCTTACACTTTTGAGATAAAAACCGTTAGGACATGCTATTGACCTGACCTGACACTACTACTTTGTAGAATTAAATGTGTTTAAGTGTTAGGAAAGGGGTGCCGCACTGCATACCTGAATATTATATATTTGATTACGTTATCATATTATTGTTTATAATATAGATAGTTTAATTTACTTGATTATGATTGGATTTTGATAATCAAAAAATGTATATCAATTATTGATCTTTAATATTATTATTGAATCAAAATACAACTCCAAAGTACCAGGTATTAAATTGATCATATAGTTAATAGAATCTACTCTAAAAAATATAATCATTGGAGTATAAACCTAGACTAATTCGAATTTATTTTAACTATACTGGAAATATCCATGGGGGTTAACTAAATAGAACAGGTTGAGTGTAATTTTTACCATTAGAAGAAATAGAACAATAACTACCTTATCAAGGGACCACAAACAAAGATTGTGTATAGTGTAGGGTGGGTGGGTGGATGATGTTTTATCAATAGCCAACGAGAGTTGAGTAATTATTACAGGTAATAAATATTAATCACAGTCGCAGCTGTGCGGATACCTACACTACAACAAAAATTCATTTTTTTGGGTTTTTGATAAGATTACAGTAACACTGTGTATCATATACAAGAACCTGTCAATAATAATAATAAAAACGCTAGATAAGCTCGCTCTATAATAACAAGTAATAAGCTTTAAGTAGTAGACCGAGCACCGGAGCTCTCTACTATTAGAGTATGATGAATTATGCATGGGGGGGGGGGGGGTTTCTCCTCTACCGGTCAGGGTATTTCAATAGTGGCTGGCGGATTCCTAAAGAGCTTATTATTGTGGCCGTGCGACTGTTATAAGCTTAGTAGTAGGTAGTGGTGTGGCTTTAACGTTACCTTTTACTAAGTGAAAAGGAGAAGCCCGAGTGTCACCCGGCCCGACCTTATCAATGCTTAAACGTTTTTGTGGTGTGTAGACAAAGCAAAGTAGTGTAGATAGTGGCTACTACGCGTAGAAAAAAGAATAATAAATAAATTCTTTTGAGATTAGATGATGCGTTATCGGATCTAGAATGATTATGATTGGACGATCAAAAGTACGTATCATTTTTCTCTTTCTTGTCTCAGATATATGGTGTGTACCATTGAATCCAATCCCGAGAAATTTTATGTTTGCTTTTTTTATCTTTTGACTCCTAGCTTAGAACTTGTTTCGCTGTGACGTAAGAATATAATGATATCAGATTAAAATTACAATAAAAAAAAAAGCCCTGAACCTTTTTTCAAAAAGCTTATAATTTTTTGTTTTATTCGTGAGGCTTAATGTGTTTCGTGAGGCTCCATTTTTTAAAGCTTACCATATTTATAATTAAATTTTTACTATAGTATACTAATGTATTACCAAATACTTAGGAGTGATAGTAATCGTGAAATAATATTTCTGCCTATTAAACAGTGAAATAATTTGTTAAACAGGGTTTTTTTCAGGCCCCCTCTCCCTTTTGACATGTACATTATCTCAAGTAAACCAAGAAGTTACCAAAACTGATCTTTTTGTCAAGTCTGTGCAATTTTCAAAAGTAACTTGAATAATCACTGATCTAAGCTAATTTATTAGTAAACAATGGTAGATTTTACAACTTTAAACTTCATCAGTTTTTTGAATTAGATTATAAACTATATCTGTACCTTAATTTTTCTCCAGTTATTTAATATCTGTACCTTGAATTATGTACAATCATTGCAATGTACACTAGTAAGCTAGCTTTTAGTATACCTAGTATATCATACTAAGGGACAACTCAAAACTATGTATATATTAGCAACCAATCAAATCAATCAATTGAGAAAATACTATAGTTATCAAACGAGTTACTGGCAAAATATACAATTAATCAAGGTATACTTGTAGATTAATTATATGGCTTATCGCGGGTACTGATGGTAATTAATTGGTTTGATAATTATCAATATTTATTCTCTATTAACCAATCAATAAACAAGTTTTGTTAAGCTATCGGAAGCCGAATGTAATACCTTAATTAGAGGTTCTAAGGTATGGCTCCTTTATCTATATTGTTTATTTTTTTTTTATTAATTCGCAAATTAAATTAAAAAAAAAAAAAAAAAAAAAAACGATCAATCGCGATGATGAACAATACGTAAGAGGTGGGGGCACTACAATATTCTTCATCAGTTAATTACTTTTTTTTGAAATTTTGGTACCATAGTTTAGTAAACAGTGGGACGATAAGCTCTAAGCTTACAGTAGTTTTTGATCTGATAAAAATATAGTGTACCAGTCGAACCCTTTATTTAATTATGGTGTCCAATTAAGTAATTGCGGGGAGGATCCTTGAGCTACCAGTGGTAAGGTTTATCGAGCCAGTGAAATTTCAGCGATAACCTGGACAGTGCTTGTGGGCTTATCGTAGTACCAGGTATACAGTATTTTTTTTAAATTAATCAGGGCTTTATTTCAGTTTAAATTGATTCTAGATCTAGTTATGGACAGTTTTACTAAAACCTGAGTGTGGTAATTTGGGTTTTAGTTTGTTTTTTTTTTAGGATTTTGTGGGGGGTGAGATAAGCTACAACATAGACTTTAACTACTAGTTTAATAGCTATGATAAACTGATTGCCACTACTAGAGCTCATATTAGCTAGTTAATCTAGCGCGCTAGGTAGGTAGTACTATAGTTTAGTGGTTAATTAATTGATTTGTTCTTTGGGTACATTTGAGCCTCACTCTCTATTATATAAACAGCGCCACAATTTTGTGTCACTTTTTGAAATTTCTCTCACTTATCTTAAACCAATTACTGGTAATACAAGGAATCCCATAATCAATCTTCGAGTTAATTCTTGATTATAATATAACATCATAAGAACAAATTTACAATAATATATTTATAAGCCTAGGCGACTTTTAGTACCGTATATAACTTAAATAAGGCAGACTAGTTAATTTTAAATTTGCTTAGTGGGAAAATGTTTCTTTGTCCATGGATGATTTATCAAAAATCAAGGTAATATGATCGATTCAACAAAAAAATCGCAAGAACTTTGATGAAGGTTCTATAACAAAAATATCGATACGCCACTAAAAGTTTAAATAGGATATAGATAGAGATACAGATAGAAAGAGAGCCATGTAAAAATAGCCAATCACAGTTTTTAACCTGGAAGGGATATCAAACAGAGGTCGCTAATTGTCTACACGGATATTTACCCACTCAGCACACTCACCGCCATTCTACGTTCATGCTGGTGTTAAAATTCAAGCTGAGGTTACAGTAGATAGATAGTCAGCCTTGCGAGCTTGGGTGGATATCCGATTTTCGGTTTTTATAAGTTGTCTGCTTTAGAGTGTTCAAGCGGGTCGTAAGTTTACGGGACCCTAAAAATTCCGATCAAAAAATATTTTGTGTACCAAAAAGGGCCAAAAATTTAAATCTACAAGCTTTTGTTTTATGTGGCTACAGCTGTAGTACCAGGTATGACTAGAGCTCTACATGTATGTAGTGTACTGGTGCAGCATTATTTTTGATAAGCTTTTAAAATCAATTTTTAGTGGTTAGACGATTTAATATATAGATTCACACTGTGCAGTGAGTTGTTAATTTATTTTCTTATTGGTATTGATGTACCACCTGTGCAGTAACAGGACGCGTACAGTACCATGCAATGCAATGCTAATTGTGTCCTTAATTTAATTTAATGTCCCGATACGATATGATACGTTTCAAGTATTATCCATCCATATGAATTGTATTAGAAGATGGACAGATTTGTTTTTTTTTTCAGAAATTTCACGATAATGTTGACCGTTTTTTATTCTGTATAAAGACCGGCTGGCTTCAATAAGCATAATCACCAATAGGAGTACAATGGCTCCCGGTTTTAGTGAAATTGATTGAAATTTTTCACGTCAATTGGAGTTCTTTGACGAAAAGTGAAATTTTTCATTAATTCAAACGGTATTTCAGTCGGCTAAAGGTAAATGCATTAATTGAATAGCTTAGATAGCCTAGATCTCAAGCTTAACAAATGTTATTGATGATATAAAACCATTGATTTTATTTACCGTAAGTTTTATTAAAAGCCCATCGATATATCAATGTCATCGATTAATATAATTCATAATTGTTTGATCACTGATTTAAATTGCCATTGATGTTCTTTAGGTAATAATGTTTGTCTTAAAGTAATTAAATACCCTTAAGCAATTGTTGATGGGTTCTATTAGTTAAGTAACGTCACACAGCTGGTATTTTATTTTTCAATCACTGAAGGGTACGTATCAACAGTTTATAAGCTAGCGTATTTTAGTATATGTAATATATCAACAGCCAGTAAATAATTAAGTTAAGGCTTAATTTAGAGTTTAGCTGATCACAGATTATTTACCACTACTACTAAGAAGTTTATCAGTGTTCAGGCCTACAGTAGACTAATCAATTAAATCATTCACGACTCATAGTCATTTTCAAAAAGCCCAAGAGATTAAAGATCCCTTGTTTGAGTGATTTGTTAAAAAAAGTCTTTGATATTCTGGTACCGTTATATTTGTTTTGATTCAGAAACTAAGCTTAATTAAAACGATTGTAGATACCACTTAGCACTAGACTAGTACTGGAAAACCAGGAGTCTTTAAAGTTATAAATTTCTTATCAAAAATGTCGGAGTCCCAGAAATTTTTTTGTGTTTTTGTCAAATTTGTTCCTTGCAGATAAAAAAAAAAAAATTTCAAAATAATGATCATCTATCAAATTACCCCTCAATTTTTTTTCGAAGTTCAAGGCTTTCCAAAAATTGTTCAGGACATCACCGAAGAATTTTTTTTTTGAAATGCATTATGTGGGGTTTAACTAAAAATTTTAAATTGTTATTCCATTTAATCAATTTGATTCCTGATCCACAATTGAAAGTCAGATAAGAAGCCTCTTAGTGGTGAAAAATTTCTGGATTTTTTGATAAGAGGCTTATTCTTTTTTTGGTATCAAAATGCGGGGTGAAAGGTGGTACAATCAAACTTGTTTCTAAGTGCTATAGATTGTTGATCAATCAAATTTTAAAGATAAACTATTTACAATCATTAATTTGGAAAATTAATATCACTCAGGTCTGGTAACTCAGGCTTCACCACTTTATTCTGCTATTTTCATAATTGTACAATATAGATACACAACTTGTAGCAATTCAACGTCAAGTTTTCTATATATATTTAATTACCTACAAATTATTGTATACATACTCAGCTTTAGTTATATACTAAACTAATCGATATATACAATGGCCCCTAAAGGCATTTAAAATGGCCATTTAACAGCTGTTGAATGATTGTATCTTTTTACCACACGTACGTATTATAGCATGATAGCTATTATCGATGCCTTTCAAGTATTATTTTAAAAATATTGAAATAGTCCCATTGATCCACCAATAGCCTTAATTAACCTTTCATTGAAAGGATCACTTTCAAAATTTATAGATAGACAAAAAGTTTTACCGTTAATCGTAATCTATAGAAGCCTATAGTAACCCAGGCGGTTCCACAATATTAATGATTATATATACGTATATATACAACCCGTACTTGTGCATATACAAGTACAATCGGGTGCCAGTTAGCTGCATGCAGTATCCATATATATACCACGAAAATTATCGTGAATTGTGAGCTGAGTTTATCAGAATGTTTTTTTCCAGCCCATCACCTACCTACCTAGACCTCCCGATATCGCTACAAATAATATCAAATTATACTAAGATAGAAAAAAATGTGTGGGGGAGGAGAGATATCTCAAGCATCATGGGAAAACCTAAGTTAATTTAAATAAACTTACTTGGATTTCCCCGATTACTTAGCGTATCCATTAGTAGGGGTCCAGTCATCCATGTTCTATCCATGGATGGAATCTGATTCTGGTCACTATCAAATTAATTTTTAAAGCCTTATCATTGACGAATGAAATGTTTTTTGAAATTTAAACATTATACTGTTTGAACTTTGAGCTTACTGGTAAGTAAATTTAATTTAAATTGTATAGACTACTTTATTGATTTCTTGATCAATTTGAAGTTCAGATTATATCCACCAATGGTTTGTCTACTATCTACTGTATACAAATATATACTGTATCTCTTTAGGGTTATTTAAAATTCTCTATATCTATAGTTAGTATACTAAATTTAATTAGTAGAGTATCTATTTGCTGTATATATTGGGTACATGGTATATAATTTCCGATATCGTTTCCAAATTATATATGACCATCGTGATCAAGGTATACAGCTAGTATAATAGCTAGTATTTGATGTCCTGTAGTCAATGTATATATATGTTAAGTATCCAATGTTTCTGTTCGACTTTATGTTGTGTTATAGTATATACAGTATATATAGAGTACCAGCTTTAATTTTGTAAATATGTAATTGTATGTTCGAACAAGTTACTATATTATACATTGATACGTAATTAGAGCCTTTTACACTATATATCGAAATATGATATCAACAGAGTTATGGCCATTATAGATCTGAGTATGTATATCTACATATATGGATCCGAAATATATATATATCATGATGTATATACGTCTATCAATCGTTTTTTAAATTAAGAAGCGATGACCATCCATGGATTCATGTTGATTGACGCATTTGCTCATGATACGGACCAGTTACCTGGTATAGCAGCATCGCGATTGACCTCAAGGTTAACTATACAATTAATATATTGATGTAATATTTTTAAATTGTTAAACTTACATCTGTATAAACCTGTAAAACAATGAGTTTAAGCTGATTTTCTTGAAAAAAAAAAATTCAAAAGAAACTTAATCATAAATAGTTGAAAAAAGTCTTGTCAGGGGTATAATTTTAGGCTATTATTTATATACAGCATTGGACCCTACAGCAATCACGTTAATTCGAGTACCGGCCGTTACGCCCGTTTAAATGCCGTTATAAGCCTATTACGCATTAGTAATTACCAAAAGCACCATGAACCTTACTAGGTGTTACCAGCTGCTTAAATCCATATAGTTATAACATACAAATAATCTATCAGCTGAAGGAAGCTAGCCTAGCTGCAGTCATGATATTATTATACACTGATAAATCCTGTGATTGTGGTACGTATATATCTATAGTTCAACCGATCAGAAACTGCCTTATAATGCCTAAGCTAAATACATTAACTATATTTAGCTATAAGAGTTTTCAGCTTATATAATATATATAGTGACATACAGTATAAGTTATATCATGCATGTATATACTACACATGTATCAATTCAGTCGACTAGATCTTTCCTCGAGATATCTTATAACATTTTAATTGCAAGTTTGTCAGACACTATTTTTCATTATGTGTTAACTAATTTGTTTACATTAAAAAAACCAGCTCTATAGCACCATGATTCTTGATACTTGGAGCTAATTAGTTACAAGTAGTGCACATGATGTTGAAATTTAGAAAAACATCGATCTAATTATCGATCTATATATATATTAGGTGAACACAGCTAGCCTAATATATGTATACTATAGTTTTATATACTGATAATCCCTAGCCACTGTGATGTGGTCGATCGACTTTACCCATAACGGTCTTCTTCTATAGGCTCCATATTACAAAAACTAGCTATAGGAATACTATAACCTACTTACTTATATAATAATTAATTTATATATAGTATATCCTTCAAGACATAAGCACTATAGTATATATACTTAAACAAGCTTTAGTATATATATGTTACTAGTATACAATACTCACCTCCACTATAAAATACTATTAATTACAACTAGTTAACAGATCCACACCTAGTCCTCAGATTCAAGCGTGTTTATAATTAACATTTAACTCAAAGATCTTTCTTGTAGTTGTTAAATATAACACTGATAAAGGACATGCATGGATGTTGAAACAAACCAGGGGTTAAAGTTAATACTCTATTGCACATCGTGGTGTTGATAAAAATTTAAACACTGTACAAGTACAAGCGGTAGTTTATTCACGCGGTAGCCACCCAACCGAAGAAAAAAAAAAAAATAAAAAAACAAAACAAATATTTTACAACAACTAGACAACTAGACACACACAAATAAACTAACTAACTAACATCTACCACATATTACACTACTACTATTCACCAACATCAACAATTTTAAAAATTTCATAATGGATAATTTACCTAATGAAGTCTTATTAATAATCTTATCAAAACTAGATATAGATCCAACTATCCCACCTAAATATATCTTGGTTAATAAACTTTGGTTTCACATAATAGGTGAACAAGTTTATTCTAATCAAATTACTTTATTTAATGTTTTGAATCGAATTAGAAAACAATATATTGATCCTAATAAAATTATACAACAATCAGAAATTGAAAGAATTAAAACTTATTATACAAATCATTTTAAAAAAAATGATAATTTAAAAATTTCTAGAAAATTAAATTTCAAATTAACAATTCAATGGTTAAAAAAAATAGGTATAATTTTAAAGCCAAAAAACTTAATACTTTTAATTGATGTTAATGATAGTTCTGATTTATTTTATTTAAATTTAATTAAAGAAAATAAGAATTTATCACAATTATTTTTAAAACTTAGATATAATTATGAAGAAGAAAACATTGGATTATTAAACTTATTACCAGAATCTTTATCAACTAATATTAATAATAATTTAAAAGTTCATATAACAACAGATCACATGACAACTCGTATGGAAGATTTATTATCCAAGGTTGAAAATGTTAACATTAAATCATTCGTATATTCAAATGAGGAAGGTAATGATTTTGACCTCTCTTTGTTAAAGTATCTACCAACTTTGGAACGATTAACTGTAAAAGATATTAATGGAGTTATTAGCCAAAAATCTGAACAAATTCAAAAAGTTTTGAATCAATTGAAAGTTTTAGTGTGGGAACGTAGTGGATCTGATAACTCAGAATATATTTTTGAAAATTTGAAATCAGTTGAATTTTTAAAAATCGATTTACTTCATAGAAATATCGAATTATTATTTAAGATATTTAAAAATACAAGTCTAAACCAATTACAATCATTAAATTTTAATTTTAATTCCGTACAGTTGATACTAGTGTTTTTACAACCAGGTTTTAATAATAATAACAATCATGTCAAGAATAATCTGAAAGGAAAATTTAATTTTGAATATGGAATGGATCCAAATGAAAATATTATAACTAGTTTAACTAAAACTAACCAAATTATTGAACAACAACAATTAGATAATAAAAATACAATTTCTAATATTCAATTGAACATAATAAGTTTTAATTTGAATTTCTGTCAATCAAATTTTAATAGAATATTTATTAAAAAAATAATTTTCACTAATATAGGTAAAAATATCGATTTCAATATTTTTGGAAATTTTATTGGGTTAAGTGATTTAATGATTATTGAACGTAATAAATCATCATCTATTAATACTTTTGATTTAGATAATCAAACAATACAATTGATAAATAATTTAAAAAGTTTAAATTGGGTTTTTCCAGATGAACAATATGGTTTAGAACAATTTAATCCAGGATTTTTTTCAAATTTAAATCAAATTGAATTTTTACAAATTGGAATATTAAACAATAAAAAATTTCAACAATTTTTTAAGAATGTTATAATAAAAAATCAATTGAAATTTATAAATACTATTTATGATAATTCTGTTAGTATTATTAAAAATCCTAATACTAACTCAAAAAGTTCATTATCTTTTTTGAATTTAAACCAAAATTGTGAAAATATTTTAAAAGAATTAGCTGATATTGGAGTTAAATGTAATAATTCTACTATTACTATAAATGGAGAAACATTGAATGATGAAAATTTTATAAAAATTATAAATTATTCCAATGTTAATAGTATTAAAATACAGAATGGTAAAGTACAAAATGGAAATGTATTTGATACTTTAAATGGATTAAATAGTATTAATATGCAATTAAATAATGGAGAAGATCAAAACATTTTTTTCCCTAATAATATCAATAATAACACAATTAATGTTTTAAAAACTGTTAAAAGTTATTTTTTTTGGTCAGGAGAAGAAGTTACAAATGAAATAAATATGATAAAATATATGAACAATTTAAAAGTTATTGAGTGTGAATTTACAATACACACTCATTTAATTGATTTATTAAAATCTATTAATTCAAAATCATTAGAAACTGTTAAAATAGAACGAAAGTTAAGAGATTCGGAACCAAGCGTGGTTGATCAAGAGGCATGTGATTACCTTTATAGGTCACCAGGAATTGCATTTGGTGAAGAACATACAAAAGAATTATCAAGAATTGGATATGAAAATCCAGATATTGAAACATTTGCATTTCGATTTGAATCTTTTAATTATACTGATTATGATAGTATTTTTAAAAATTATACAAATTTACATGATGGATATTTTACGGTTAATGATACAGAAAATTTGGAAAATTTATTATTATCTGTTGGTAAAAATTGTTTTAAAATTTTTGAACTTAATATATTTGTATATCAACAAGATTATGAGGATACTAATAACTATATTGAACCTATTGTTATAGATTATGAAAGTTTTAAAAATGTTCAAAAAAGTTTATTTCCTAATTTGAAAAGATTAAGGATTGATTCTGATGATCAAGTTGATATTTATATTAAAGAAAAAGATAATAAACATATTGATAAATTGATGGCTCAGAAATTTAGTAGATTTTATGATCGATTAGAAGATATCAATATTTCTTGTTTTCATTGTCGCAGACTAGCTGATGATGGTGAGGGTGATGGTGATGGTGATGGTGATGGTGATGGTGATGGTGATGGTGATGGTGATGGTGATGGTGATGGTGATGGTGATGGTGATGGTGATGGTGATGGTGATGGTGATGGTGATGGTGATGGTGATGGTGATGGTGATGGTGATGGTGATGGTG